>CAUYRH010094648.1:0-28647 GCA_963574655.1 Perodicticus potto
AGATGAAGCTCTTTAAATCTAAATTGGAACTCCTTTTGCAACTTTTCTAGTGAATCCACACATTTTGTTTGGGAATGCAACCAATGGTTTTTCTGCTAACAGATTTTGTGGCCCAGGATGAGTCTGCTGCTAAACAGGACAGGCAGCGGAGGCAAAAATACCCGGTAAGCTGGATAAACATCCTTAGTGGGCTGCATGTGGCCCGCGGGCCGTAGTTTGAGGACCCCTGCGTTAGAGACTTGTCTAGGGGAGAGATTTCCTGCCAAGCATATTCAGGTTGTTTGCACAATTTGTCTCCTAGCATATGTAGGCAAGGACTCCTATTTTCTTTCTGCCATTTGGCAAGGGGCCACTTTCTGCTCTTAGAGGTGTCCCACATTTCCTTGGAACTGTCCTTCTCCACTGCTCCATTCAAAACGTGGCAACTCATTTTTCAATGCCAAGGAAGGCATCATTGCTCTCAAGCATTCTAGCAGGACAGAACCTACATATGATATAAATTGCACATGAGCATACCATCACATCAACATTGCCATATTCTATTGGTGAGCAGAAGTTTAGAAACCCTTCCCACACTTAACATAAAGAGGTTGTTATTCCAGTCTTTAACAGGGGGTCATTCTAAGGTCTACCTGCCACAATTATAAACGTCAATGTTTCTGTATAGGTTCTGTCATTTTCAACATACTGCCTTTACTTTCAACATATTTTGGGAACATTGACCTATCAAATATAGTTCTTCAATTCAAATAGGTTTATTATGCCTGGTAGGTGTGCATACCTGTGTTCTGGGGAACAGACTGACCATTTGGTCCTCTGACATGATTAGGTAATAGAAATAGCCAAATAAATTTGTCTTACTAATATAATAATTTGAAGATCATCTATTATCTTTGTCTTTGCTTTTTCATGCGACCATTTCACAAATGCTACTGCCAAATTTCTTTCCACTTCTTCCTTTATTATAAACAAAAATGCCTTTAAATGATTACTATGTTATTAGAAGCAATCTTGATAATGATTTTGAGTTGAAATCATTAGTTTGAGGGTGAAATTTTTCTGCTTGCAAAATAGGTCCTATGTATTTCAGGTATGATTTCCTTATATTCTAGTTATTGTATCCCTTGCAATGTAAAGTTATACCAAATAATGGTTGTAATTCAAAGTCCCCCTTTATCTTCTTTGGAATATCTTGTCTAATTATAAATAAGAGTGTGAAACTTCTAACTGAATTCCAATAATTAATATTGACGTTAATAGAAATTTTCTTCAGGAATTTTCATTTTATTTTCAGTAGGTATGCATTAGACCATGAAGTTCATGAACTAATCCTGGAGAAAGTGCTACATTCCTTGTTGCTGAATGTCACTATGGTCCCCTTTGAAATACTGTCCTTGGGAAGCTATGCATGGAAGCCAGAGCCTAGTCTACCCTTGAAAGCAATTTTGGAGCTCTTTCTCTGGAGTGCCTAACAGAGTTGGTGTCATATGAAGTCTCACGTTTAAGTGCACACACTCATGCTAGAAAAAGCACTACATATCTCTATGGTGAATATCACTATGGTCACATTCAAAGTGACTTTTGGCCCTCTGGTGACCATCCTGACATTCAACAATGCTGTATTTGGCACTTTTGAAAGGATAAATTTGCAATCTTAATTGTCAGACCATGTATAATGATAGCTGTGATGGCCATTTCAGAAAAAAGATTTCCAAATTGCTTTGAAGGGTGGACTAGGCATTGGCATCAGTGCACAGCTTCCCAAGGAGAGCACTTTGAAGGTGACTGTAGCAATACTCAGCAATGAGGTATGTAGCACTTTTTTCTAGGATGAGTTTGCAACCTTTATTATCAGACCTGATATTACATTCCACAGTAAACCAAAACTTTTCCATGTAGCATTGAATCTGAGGAAGCAACATAAATTTCTCATAAGTCTGTTGTTTAATTATGATTTTTAAGTAAATTTTACAATTTTGGATCTATCATTATAAGTTTAAAGAGATCTATTTTTGTTATATCCACATATTTATATCTACTTTAACTGTTCACATGTCAAGTGGAATTCAACATTAATACATTATCATTCATTTCCCTATATAAATTTCTAATTCAATTTACTGATTTGCGTAATTTAATTTTCTTATTTAACTTTTTTTAATCATTTAATAATATGAATGAGTAAATTAATTAGGATTATATTTTCTGAACTTTCCTACTTGGTATTAATCAGAACAGTTTCAATAGAAAATGGTAAGAACTATTTCATTTACTTCTCAATATTTTTATTAATAAACTAAATCATGACCTTGAGATTAACCATTACTTTGTACTTTTAATACTTTAAAATTTGACTATATCTAGTTCTTTAACCTAGACTTTTAATGTCAAAATTGAATTAACTTAGTTAAACTTTATTATGTTTACTAAGCTCATCATTGGTCTTGATATTTTCATTGGATTAAAAGATCATGCTGTTCTCCATCTAAAAACTAGTTCAAATTTTGTATCAGTAGAGTGGTCCTCTTTTATTCGCCACAGGGTGTATGAATAAAGACTGTGAAGTCAAGAGTAAGAAAAAGTCTACATTAAGAATCAGAAATTTATAGGGTGCCAGCCCCATATATTGGAGGTGGTGGGTTCAAACCTGGGTGCCTTGGCCAAAAACTGCAACAACAACAACAAAAAATATCAGCCCTTTGGGTGGTGCCTGTGGCTCAGTGGGTAGGGCGCCAGCCCCATATACCAAGGGTGGCGGGTCAAACCCAAACTGCAACGAAAAAATAGCCACGTGTTTTGGTGGGCGCCTGTAGTTCCAGCTACTCAGGAGGTTGAGGGAAGAGAATTGCCTAAGCCCAGGAGTTGGAGGTTGCTGTGAGCTGTGACAACACAGCACTCTACTGAGGGTGACAAAGTCAGACTCTGCCTCTCCAAAAAAAAGAGAAAAAGAAGAATCAGAAATTTAAATATGTGAGAAAAGGTAAATTTTTATTTGCAATAACACTGAATATCTTATATATTTCCTCAGGTATGTAAAGAGTATAATCTACATGGAGTGGGTGGAGAATGGATCTATTTAAAGAATTGTGGATTCTTTATTATAAAGACCAATGCTGCAATGCAAAGCTTTATTTTTTCCAATTGCATTTTATATTACAACTGCTGACATGTCAGAAATTAAACATATATATTCTCTCCTCTCATATTTTACTCATTACATCTTTGTCAGCATGAAATATATTGTGATAATGTGTTGTTCTTCTCTTGAGTCTACTGCAGTATTTTTTCCTAACAGGTATTTAAATATTTTTGGCACCTTTAACAGGAAAAGTACAGCTGAGAAATAATAATAGGTATAATTGTGTCAGTCAATACTTCAATATTATTCTAATTCTTTATTTGATAAAAAATTTAGTGATAAAATGATATTTAGTATAAATAATGTTAGATTTTTATTCTCATTAATAATAATGCAATATGCATCACTAAATCCAAAACTTTGGGGGAGTGAAAATGAGATAACTCCAGCTAATTGCCTTTAGAGCATGTTTTCCTTTATAAGGGGACCAGAAAACCACAGAGGTATACCATACTTTCAATTTAACTGATGTTACCTCTCTTTCTATTTATCTTAACCTTAACTTTAAGAGTTATTGAGTAGTCTTTCTGCATTCTCTCTAACTTCTTTTAAGGAAATACTGACAACACTTTAAACCCAACTTACAGTTTCTATAAATTAAATGCCAGAGGCTCATTTTCATACAGTTCACATCAAATCTGAGAAACTATAATAAACTAAGTGTAGATGAAAATATAAGTTTATGTCACATTTATACTGATACTCTCCTGGAGAAAATGTTAACATTATAAAAGTTTACAAATGTCTAGCAAAAAAGGAACTTTTTTTGGTAAGAATGACAGAAGAAAAAAGGGAATAACAGTATATGCATTAAAAAGGGAAGGAGGAAGTGATTGATTCAGATAGAGAAAAGGTGGAAAAGATATTAAGAGAATGTTATCACTGACTGCATACCAAGAATTTTTAAGACTACCTTTAATTGGGGAAATGTCTAGGAAAAATTAGGTCGACAAAACTTACTCAAGATCAAATTTAAAATGTTTGAACTATCCTGTAAACTTCATAAATTTAAGCAGAGTTTGCAGAGATTAAATAACTGCCCCAAAGAAACCACCAGGCTCAGATAGTTCCATACATATAAGGAATCCACTTAATTTTGAGAAATGTCCATCCCAATTATAAAGCATCTTTTTGAAACAAAGATAGGACTCCTTCTGATGCAAATTTATGGGACAAGTTTAACCTAATAGCAAATGAAGCAAAGTATCACCCTGGGTTAATTTTCCTCAATTAACAAGTTGTAAAATATTTAAAAACAAACAATTAGACAGAAAGTGAGCTAGAAAGGAAATTAAATCAACTGCAATTCTCCAGATAGCATATAATCAAAAAGTCCGTTTAATTTCAGTTTTCAAGAAGGTGTGTTTTAAAACATTCAAAAATATGATTTGCACATCTACAGACCAGAGCAATTTATCCTGAATGGAAGAAACAATAGAAGCTTTCCATTTAAAATCATAAAGGATGTAAAAATTTCCTTCAATATCATTTCTATTCAACATGATATTGATTGGCGGCTTTTGTCAGTGTAATAAGAATAAGAGGTAAAAATAAAATAAAATAAAATAAAATAAAATAAAAAAAAGAATAAGAGGTGATATTTAACAAATATACTTGAAAATCTATTATCTGTATGAACGATGGATCTCTAAACTACATTGTGTAGTCTGACGAAGATGCACTAAAGTCATTAGTATCAAAACCAGTATGTTACCCTCTTTGTAAACATACAACACATGTGTGTATTTTAGCTGAAGTGAAAAGTGTGGTGAAAATAACTTATTGGTTTATTTTTTATTTCACCCTATTACATGGTATATACCCTTTTTTTTACAAATTGAATCAAACATAAGGGTTCCCTTCACCCAGATAGAGCATATTGTACCCCATTGGTGTAATTTACCTCTCTACTCCCAGCTTGATTTTCATTGAGATTTTACCTTCATGTGTCCACATAAGTACTGATTGATTAGTTCCAACTTGGTATTGAGTACATGTGATTGTTTCTCCATTCTTGTGATGTTTTGCTCAGAAAAATGATTTCCAGTTCCATTCATGCTGTCACAAAAGACGCTACATTGTTGATTACTTATGGCTTATTAGTAGTCCATATTCTGCTTTATACCACTTGTTTTTAGTCTATTCAGGTATTGGTCGGGACTTGGGTTGTTTCCAGATCTTTACAATTGTAAATTATGCTGCTATAAACATTCAAATGAAGGTGTCTCTTTTATAAAATCCCCCCCTTTTTTTTCCTTTCAGTATATACCCAGAAGTGGAATTGCTAAAATGGTAGGTCTACTTTTAGTTCTTTGCGGTAATGCCGTACTATATTCCATAGAGTCTGTACTAGTTTTCAGGTCCACTAGCAGCGTGTAAGAGTTCCTTTCTCTTCACATCCATGTTAGCATCTGCTGTTTTGGGACTTTTTAATAGCCATTCTCCTTGGAGTTAGGTGATACTTCATTGTGGTTTTTCTTTGCATTTATATAATCATTAGAGATGGTGAGCATTTTTTCATAAAATTTTTGGACATTAGTATATTTTCATTTGAAAAGTTTCTTTGCATGCCTTTTGCCCACTTATTAACGGGGTTGTTTAGATGATTTTTGCTGGTTTCCCTGAGTTCTCTTTAAGCTTCTAGTTATCAGTCATTTATCAGATGTGTAGAATGTAAATATTTTCTCCCTATTTGCTTTTTTTGATTGTATCCTTGACTCTGCAGAAGCTTTTAATTTGATCAGGTCCCATTAATTTATTTTTGATGTCGCTGGGACTGCTTTAGGGGTCTTCTTCATGAATTTCTTGCCTAGGTCAATATCTATGAGGGTTTTTCCAACAATTCCTTTGAGGATTCTTAGAGTTTCCTCCCCTAGGTTTAAGGTTTTTATCCATTATAAGCTAATTTTTGTGAGTGGTGAAAAGTGCAAATCCTATTTCAGTGTTTCACATATGGCTAAACAGTTTTCCCAGCACCATTTATTGACATTGATTCTTTATCCCAGTATATATTTTATATCTGTTTTCCTAAAAATCAAATGACAATATGAGGATGATTTTATCTCTGATTTTTCTGTTCTGATCCATAGGTCTGTGTCTCATTTTTCGAGCCAAACCTAGGAATAGACTTAACAAAGGATGTGAAAGGCCTCTATAGTGAGAATTATGAAATACTAAGAAAAAATATTCAGAAGATAAAAACCAATAGGAAAACACATCATACTCATGAATTGGTAGAATAAATATTGTTAAAATTGGTATACTATCCAAAGAGATGTAAAGATTCACTGCAAATTCCATTAAAATACCAACACCTTTTTTTGGCAGATCTAGAAAAAATAGCTCTATACTTTGTATTAAACCAGAAAAGACCCCAAATGTTCAAAGCAACCCATATATAAGAACAAAGGGGGAAGTCTCGCTTTACCAGAATTCAACCTATACTCCAAGGATATAAAATCCTGAACAGATAATTTATCTTTTTTAAAGAATATTAGAAATCACAAAAAGTTTATATGTGAATGAGAATTATACAGTACAAAACAATAACTGATAATTAAGAATAAAGATTTCTGAATCATTCTTCCTAACAAGAAAAAATAGAATGTATTTCTGCAATACCAGAAATAGTTTAGAAAGGATCACTGGTAGACTACTTAGTGTCACAGTCACTACGGCCAAGTACATGGGGGTACTCTCTAAGTAAACGCAGAGGTGGTATAGGATAGTCATGGACTTTCTCTTCTGATTATTTTATTTATTTCAATGAAATGGCAAGCATGGTCCTACAAGTGAGGATGGGGAAAGAGGTTTCATGAGCTTGAAAAATAAAAATAGAAGATATGCAATAGTGGTCCAGTATAGTGGAATAACACATAAACAGGGGATGTAAGTATTCCTCCATTTTTAAGGCACCATTGGAAGTCTGTGAGTGTTGATTAAAGATAAAAGTCGTTGTCATAGTTTTGTGGTTCTCTCAATGAATGTTCACAAATTCCTGTAAAAGAAACTTTTTGTTTTCCAACTGAGAAAGACAAAACAAAAAATGAGGTAAACAATAATGTTCTTATCTTCCAAATGTATGAAAGAAAAAGATTGATTATTGTTTTGCTATAAGAAACAAGTGAATAAACACCAGAATTATGTTTAAGCCCATTCCAGGGATCAATAAAAACTTTGCATTAATTACCTATGCTCTGAAAACCTCCAACTGTTTCATTTTCACACTTGGACAGCTCGTCAGTCCACAGCAACCACACTCCTTCTACCTAAACTTTATCTGCTAAGACTCAGCATTCCAGAATTTCTCAGGTTTCGAAAGTCTACAACCTCTAAATTTTCTCCTTCTCTAGTCATATGTAAGTCTACAGTTTGCTTCACTCAGCAACATTGTATTCCACATACACAGTTCACCCTTTGGTTGGAGACAATTAATTCCACTTTTTTATTTGATAATGCTTTCTTTCTCCAAAACAGGAAGAGAGTGGAGAGTTTGTACAGGCGGTGATTAGAATAATTTGTCACGATGTTTAAATTAAGCAGAGAAACATAAGATTCAAGAGAATGAGAAACAGTGCTAAGAAGATAAGATCAATGGGTTTGGTCCTAGGAGAGAAAAGGATTATGGGAGTCAGAGCACAAAAGGGAGAGAGTCAAAAAGATGGTGGCTCCCAGGTCGTCATACACACATAGGTGATATAGTGGGTTTTGAATTGTTCTATCCACTCAGAGTGAGAAACTGAGGTCATAAAGAGGACCTAATGGTTCAAGAAGAGGAACCTCACTTCAAATATAAAAAACTTGGATCAGTACAGTTTTATTCATATCCAAATTTGTAATGTAATTGTTGCTAATATTATATGTACAGTATCTGCATATTTAATAAAGTCTTCTCTATTGTATAGTGGTTATCTCTTGTAAAGAAGAATGTATTTCAAAAATAATGGAAGGGGAATTTTTTAGTCTTTTATAGGTTACCCTTCCTTCTCATTCTTTGTGTTCTTTATTCTTTTCTAAACATCTAAGTTTCATCTTTTGTTATTTATATGTCATCACGGAGGTTTGCTTTTGATTTTGATGTAACACTATTTTGATGATGAATAATTCTCTTAGATTTCATTTATATGAAAAGTATGTCATTTTTACTCTATTTTAAAGGTTCTTTTAAATGGAAATGGAATCAAATGCTGACATATTTTTCTTTCAGAATCTTTTTTTTCCTTTCAGAATCTTAGTGAATACATTCCATTGTCTTCTGAATAATTTTATATATGAGAAATAAGGATTATTGTTACTTTACATGCATGTGATAGTTTGTCTAACTGCTTTAAAGATTTGCTCTATTATTTGAACCATTTTCATATGATGCACTTATTTATCTTTCAATTTCTTTTACTAATGTGGTGTTGAGTCTGCTTATGTATTTATTCTTGCCACTTCTCTTGTTTTGGGTTTGCTAGGATCTGTGTATATGAAAGTTATTGTTTTTCACCAACTGTTTAAATTTTCTGACCTTTATTTTTTCAAATATCTCATTTTTGTCTTATTAATTCTATAACTCCAATGGCACATATATTAGATGTTTAATGTTGTTTCACCTCTTAATGATGCTCTAGAATTTTTAATTTTTAAATATGTCCTTTATATTGGATATCTATGGGTTATATAGATCCACATAGTCCATCATAGTAGAGATTCCAACTTTTCTCAAGTTCAGAATATTTATATTTACTTCCACTTATATAAGATTTTCCCCAAAACAGTAGCTCCGGAAGCTATTAACTTTGCTACTAAGTACATTATTGCTTTCGCTGGATTTCTCCTTTGTCTCTAGTGTGTACACTGTGCTATGTATGCCTTTACAAAAAAGTCATATATATGTAAATCTTCCATATAAATGTCCTCTTCTTTTTAGCATTTATTCATTTTTAGTATTCTTCTCCTTTGACTACTCTCCATTGTCTTCAGATATTTAGATTTTTAAAAAGTACTTGGATTAGAATTTGTGACTGTGGTCTGGGTTCCTGAAAGTAGAACTCCAAGTTATGCCTTTTCATTATAGAAATGCATTATAGTGCCTTGGACTCATCTAAGATTTAAGAAAAGAAATCTTTAATTATTTCAGAGTAAACTGTGTTATGTAAACAAACACATAATTAGTATATCACTAAACTAATGTGATTATAATTAACGTAGCACTCCTTCAATATAATTACATAAATCAGTCCAATGTAAATGTCCTAGATGCTTACATTAACAGTTAACATGAAATCAAAACCGTAATAAAGTAATGCATTATACATTTTGTCTTATTTACATGAAAAGAATGACTCCTTTGAGTTTGTAAGTCCCAGAATAGTCATCATTGTTGTGATAAACACTGGCAGTACTCTAAATTTATAATGACCACTATTTCATTTCATTTCATTTCATTTCATTTCATTTTATATATAATTTGAAGTGCTCAGAAGCTATTAAAAAATCCTTAACATTTGTGGAAACATAAGATTAATGACTTACTTTATGTTTAACATTTCCCCAAAAGGGGAAAAGAAGTGTGAGGAATGTTGGAAAAAGGGCAATGCTCATAGATTTTGGGGCTGTCTCAGAACAATGCACAGAATATCCATGATTTATGTCTATTATTATCCTCAAATGATATTTCCTGACATAAAAAACAAGAAAATCCCTCATTTAATGGTGACCTATTTTTACCACTTCTTTCATTTCTCTGTTACTAAGCAACCAAAAGACCCAAAGAAAAGAGATTTGTAACACGTTTACATAGATCATACACAGTAAAATACCCCAAATGTGCTCTATATAGTGTATAAAAAATAATTTTTTGTGTTTGTGTTTTCTAGGATTTACAAGATTGCCACAACACTGAACACCAAAGATTTTTGTCACAATATATTTTATAGACATATTTATTTGAGGAGGAATTTGTTCAGGCTCCTCAGGTGGGATCCAGAAGATTCTTCACTTTCTCTTCTTTTTTGAAATGAAGTCTGCACTGTAACAATTGAAATTGCCTTTATCCCTTCCTTCAGTTAAAATAGTAAGAAGACTCAAGGTCCAGAGTCCTCCTGCACTTGATCCCTCTTACTGGGAAGGCTTCCTGTTGTTTTACCCTCCACTTACTTAGACTCTACTTATACCTTATCAATACTGTCTTCTCTTCTAAAAAGCAAGCCAATAAAAACTGCAACCTTCCCAGAAATCATGGACGTGATTCCTAATGGAAATCAGATTCAGTTTTGCATTTAGAATAAATTTTAGATCCTCAGTAATATATCCTTTCAGCCCAGCCTCAGTAACATTATAATCCTTTACTAGTTCTATATGTGTTATATTTTGTTGTATTTTGCACAGTCTAAGTAACATTATAATCTGCTACTAGTTCTTTATGTTTTAATAAAACATAATTTTACATAAACTTTTGGGCATACAAAGAGAAGAAACTATCAACGGAAATGTGAATACAACATACTAATGGTAGAGTGCTTGGCTTAGCTTTATTTCACTGTATTTCCTAACATTTAAAGAGGTGTGAGAAAAATCAGCCTTCCTTGGTTAGTGTCAGTTTCATCTTCAGCTCAAACTTCTCTACTGAGTTGTTTAACATTCAGCATCTAATCGTCTAATAAGATCTTTGGCAACATCAGTGTTTTTCTTTTATAAATGAAAAGGACGCTTTGTACCCTCAATGTATCCCCAGCAATAAAAAAAAAAAGTAGTAGTTAAAAAAAATTAATAAATGAAAAGAACAGAGTCCCATGTTTTATAAGTGAAGGGCAGAGTCATATATGTGACTTAAATGGAGGTGTCAGTAGGCATTTTATTTTGACAATGAATTCTAGCAATAATTTTAAGATGAACTAAAAGTGTATATTCATGATTTATTTTACATCATAACCACCAAAATGGGTATCACTAACTTTCTTAATTTTTTACTTCAATCCATTGCTGAAAATATCCCTATCTCTTGTTCTCATTCAGTTCTATGCCATATTTGAAATAAAAAGATGAAAGCATTCTGCATTGCTTGTGAGACACAGGTATCACTAGAGAACTCTCACACATTACATATAAGTATTTCCAACTTTAACTTCATGTTTTATAATATGTCTCATTTAAAATATTTGTATAGATCTTCTGAGCTTTATTTCCTCTGGCTTTGGGCTCTTGCAATCTCAGATGTTATATTTATTTATATAAATAATGCTGTCCTTAAAGTACTAAGGACAAAAGCAAAAATACTATAATAAAAATTCCCACAAATTCATTGGTCACTGAAGACAGACTATTTATCTCCCAGGGTCCCTTGATGTGGAGGGACCAGGTCCATCAAGTTCTTTCCATTACAAGTTCTGCCATTCTCTAAGACATGTTGGTCAAAAACGTGATGTTGTCCTATATAAATTCCTATTGCATGGTGGAAGAACAGTGGAAAGTTTGTCACTGTCCTAATGCTCTAATGTCCTGAGGTGTCAGTAGCACACTATACTTCTCTCATTCCACCGGCCAAGTCTAACAGCAAGCGAGACTAAGTAATGACGTATTTCCAGAAATCTTGCTGTTTCAGCAACTAAAATTCCAAAGATGAGGAAAAGTAATCTGAGTGTGTGTGCGCGTGTGAGAGAGCACATGCCTGTGCAGTGCTAGTGGTGTAACCATCGTCTGCCTCCCTCATAGATGACAGAACACATTTACCTCCTCTTAACACGAGAAAACCAAAATCTCTCACAGGTGCTAATCACCTCAAATTCCAAATATCCGGATGATGCACAATCTCTTCATCATTTTACATGTGATTTCTCACGATGTACATGTGTTTAGCCCACTTCAAATATATACTAGCCTCAAACTAGTTATGGTCTCCAATATATATTAATAGTTTGCCAATAACTTTGGGAAAACAGTTAATAAAAATGAGAGGAGTAGAAAACAGTTACTTATTGATACTTGTATAAAATTCATCTGGACAGGATTTACTAAAAGTCAGTATGATAAATTGTTTCTTCAGTCTATCTGGCCACCCTGGTTCTGCTGTCTGGGCATAATTTCATTACCCCTTTGATTTTGTGAAGAGTTCTTTTGCCCTCTGGGAGGGTGACATCTTTGTCTGCTCTCCATCATGATAATTTTTGAAATAGGTGCTGGAAAATAAGCCTTTTGATGGTAATGGGGTGTGCTGGGCTAGCCGCCTTATGATTTCTTTCTCACCCAGTTTCCAAAACTGAGTGGGTTTCTCTCCCATTTGCTCTCAGTAAGCACTGTTGTACTAGTGGGGATGGAATACTCAAATTTATACTGTTTTCTGGTCTGGACTTTGCACCCATGCATCTTTCCCTCATTTTAGTGAAAGTCACCCTAGCTGTCTAGAACAATAGACTGTTATGTCTTTAATTTCATATTTGGCACTGGGTTACCTCTCTTTTTTCTTGGCTTGGCAGTCTTAACATGCTTTCCTGAAGAAAGTCTTTGAGGAACAAACATGTACATTTGCTACTTTGGGAACAGGGACATTTAGGCTCCTGAAGCTATGGGACCCCGAATCTCTGAATTCCATTCTCTTCTATCACGGCTTACTAATTTTGGCAAATTTTAGGCTGGGCTGATTTATTTCTTTTACTACTTTCCTAAGCATTAAGAAGCAAATAATTCTCCTAATATTTTAATTCTTTCTAGAGACTTTCCCTAGAGCTGCAAGCCCAATGAGCATATGGTACTCACCCAACCATGAAAAGTGAGAGTTGTTCTGAATAGTTTTGCCATAGAATAAGAAGTCTCATAAAGTCTCCAAGTTCAATTCTCATCTGCAATCTGTTTTGCCTTGCTGCCAACTTCCCAAATTCTTAGCAAATTCTAAATATTTACTTTTTTAGTCACATCTCCTGACTTCTAGTATCAATTTTTCTGTTACAGTCAAGGAATAACTACCAAGATCAAAGAGCTTTGCTAATGGGTGTCTGAATTAACAAGAATCTTATTTCTCCCTCCAGAAATCAAAGATTTAGGTAACTGGATTTTATTTATTTATTTATTTATTTATTTATTTATTTTTGTTTCCAACACCTTTTAAGAAAAAGTTTTCAACCTGAGGTCCATAGAATCTTGGGAGTTCCTCAGACATTTTCAGGAGGCCTCCAGATTAAAATAATTTTCATAACAATAATCGGACATTATTGATATTTTTGTGTATTCATATTTACATGTAGACACTGCATTCTTCATTGCCATGCAATTACAGGCTTATAAGATCACCTCCAGATCCTTACCTGGGTCTTGCCATGCTCAGCAACAGTTTTTGTTTCATTGAGAGCAGTCAGACAACCATATTGCCGCTCACTGAAGGGCCAAATCTTGTCTACAGCTACATTTGGTCACTGGCATCCAGTGGTGTCCAGAGTGTTAAGATTGATCTCTTCTGCACTAAGATTAATCAGATGTCAAAGTCATATCCAGTATGTCCCATGCCTGCCTGACGCACTTTCCCTCCTCATGTTCCATCAGCCTCACATCAGACTTGTGCCACCTGCTGAGGTGACTCTCGGCATTTTCCTGTAGAGGATCAGTCCCAGCTTACAGGCAGGCACACCAGTGAGATCAGGATGCTTTAAAGACGCCTGTTTAGATGCAACATCAAAGGAATGGGAAGAACTGGTAAGCCAAATATCCATCATTAAATTAAAAAGTTTCTGTTCTGTGTAAGACAATAGTAAAAAGGTAAGCTATAGACTGAGAGAAAATATTTTCAAAAGATATATTTGATAAAAGACTGTGACATAAAATAAACAAAGAGCCATTAAAACTCAACAATAAGAAAACAAACAATAGGATCGAAAAGTGGGTCAAATACCTGTACAGATTCCTCACCAAAGAAGACATACAGATTACAAGTAAATATATGAAAATGGCCACTATAACATATGTCATCAGAGACATGAAATAAAAACAGTAAAGAGATATGACTGCATACCCATTAGAATGGCCCAAATCCAGAAGACTAATTACACAAATGCTAATGAGGATGTGGAGCAAAAAGGAACTCCCATTCATTTCTGATTGGAATGAAAAGGTGCAGGTACTTTAAAAGCCAGGTTGGAAGTCTCTAAGAAGATGAAGCACACTCTTAAAATGTGATCTAGCAATTGTACTCCAAAGGAGTTGAAAAGTCATCTCCATATGTTAATTTGTGCATGAATGTTTATCAAAACCTGGAAATGATTGAGAAATCCCTCAGAAGGTAAAGGGATAAATTACAAAGCACTAAAATGAAATAAGCTGTCAAGCCACAAAAAAGGACACAAAGGAGCTTAAAAAAATGCATGTTCAAATCAAAGAAGCCAATCTGGAGAAGTGATATACTGTACAGTTCCAACTATGTTGCAATCTGGAAAAAGCAAAACTATGGAGATATGAAAAGTATCCTGGTTTCCATGGAAGGAATAAGTGGAATACAGAAGATCTTTAGGACAGTGAAACTACTCTATATGACACTACAAGGGTGGAACAAGTCATTACACATTTATCCAAACCCATAGAAGGTATAACACCAAGAATGAACCCTAATATAGATGATGAAATTTGAGTGATGATAACATGTCAATATAGGTTATCAGTTATACGAACTGATAAAAGAAAGATGTTAACAAGATATGTTATGCATACATGGGCAGGTATCGGAAACCTCTGTACCTTGTGTTCAAATTTGCTATGTACATAAAACTTCTCTAAATAATAAAGTCTATTAAAAAATAACCACCATCACAGCAATTGATACATAAAAGTTTAAATTCCCAGCTTGGTTATATAACTGATATATATTTTTTGAAATTAACATTTTCTTCCTTTTATTAAGTAACATACACATAGATCATGAATACGTTTGTGTATTTGTGGGGCACAATGTGTTGATATTTTTATACAATTTGGAGTGCTTACATCAAACCAATCCACATAGCTTTTACCTCATTTACTTAATTATTGTGTTAAGACATTTATGTTCTATTCTTGATAAATTTGGCTTGTATTCTTTCAATATGCTCCATAGGTGTGGTCCCACTATTTATCCTCCCTCTATCAAACCTCCCCTCTCTCCTCCCATCCCTCTCCACTTCTCTCCTTCATCCTGTGCTATAGATGTAATCTAAAGGGTGAGTAATCATAAATTGGTTTCATAAAAGTGCTGAGTACATTGGATACTTTTTCTTCCATTTGGGATACTTTACTGAGAAGAATATGTTCCAGCTCCATCGACATAAACATAAAAAGATAAAGTCTCCATCTTTTTTATTTTTTAATAGTACTTTTATTTATTTATTTATTTATTTATTTATTTTTTGGCTGGGGCCAGGTTTGAACCCACCACCCACAGTATATGTGGCCAGCGCCCTACTCCTTGAGCCACAGGCACCACCTGTCTCCATCTTTTTTTTAAGGCTGCATAGTATTCCATGGTATACATATGCCACAATTTATTAATCCATTCATGGGTTGATGGGCACTTGGGCTTCTTCCAAGACTTGGCAATTATGAATTGAGCTGCAATGAACATTTGGTGCAAATATTTTTGTTACCAAGTGATTTTTGGTCTTTTGGATATACACCTAGTAGAGAAATTGCAGGATCAAATAGCAGGTCTACTTTTAGATCCCCGAATGTTCTCCAGACTTCTTTCCAAAAGGAAAGTATTAGCTTGCATTCCCACCAGCGGTGAAGAACTAACTGTTCCCTTTTCTCCACATCTATTCCAACATCTGTAGTTTTGATTTTGTTATGTGGGCTACTCTTACTGGAGTTAGATGGTATCTCAGACTGGTTTTGATTTACATTTCTCTGATTATTAAAGATGATGAGCACTTTTTCATGTGTTTGTAGACCATGAGCCTGTCTTCTTCAGAGAAGCTTCTGTTCAAGTCTCTTGACCACAATGAAATGGGATTACTTGTTCTTTTCTTATTGATAAGTTTGAGTTCTCTGTGGATTCTGTTTATCAGACCTTTGCCAGAAATATAACCTGCAAATATCCTTTCCCATTCTGAGGTCTGGCTATTTGCTTTACTTAGTGTGTTCTTGGCAGTGCAGAAGCTTTTTAGTTTGATCAGATCCCAGTAATGTATTTTTGGTGTTGCTTCAATTGCTTGGGGGATCCTCCTCATAAAGTATTCTCCCAGGCTAATTTCTTCAAATGTTTCCTCTGCACTCTCTCCAAGAATCTTTATATTTTCATATCTTAAGTTTAAGTCTTTTATCCAGTGAAAGTCAATTTTTATTAGAGGCGAAAGGTGTGGGTCTAGTTTCAGTCTTCTACAAGTTGCCAACTAGTTCACCCAGCACCAAATGTTAAATAGGGAATCTTTCTCCCAATTTATATTTTTGATAGGCTTATTAAGGATCAGATGATGATAAGTGTCGGGGTTCAACTCTTGGCTTTCAATTCTGTTCCATACATCTACCTATTTTTGTGCCAGTACCATGCTGATTTGATCACTATTGATTTATAGTATAGTCTGAAGTCTGGTAGTGATTCCTCCTGATTTGTTTTTATTTCTGAGTAACGTCTTGGCTATTCAAGGTTTTTTCAGTTTCCATATAAAATGAAGTACTAGTTTTTCAGATCTTTCAAGTATGACTGAGGTACTTTAATAGGGATTCAATTAAATCTATAGATTGCTTTGGGTAGTATGGACATTTTAACAATGTTGATTCTTCCCAGCCATGAGCATGGTATATTTTTCCATTTTTTGACATCTTCATCTATTTCTTTTCTCAGAGTTTCATAGTTCTCTTTATAGAGATCTTTCACATCCTTTGTTAGGTACACTCCCAGATATTTCATCTTCTTTGGCCCTACTATACAAGGAATAGAGTCCTTGACTGTTTTTTTCAGCTTGACTATTGTTAGTGTATATAAATGCTACTGATTTATGAGTATTGGTTTTGTATCCTGAGACACTTATGTATTCCCTGATCACTTCTAAGAGTTTTGTATTTGAGTCCCTGAGGTTTTCCAGGTATACAATCATATCATCTGTGAAGAGTGAAAGTTTGATCTTCTCTGATCCTATATGGATACACTTGATCGCCTTCTCTTGCCTGATTGCAATAGCTAAGACTTCCATTACAATGTTAAAAAGCAGTGGAGACAGTGGGCAACTTTTCCTGGTTCCTGCTCTGAGTGGAAATGTTTTCAATTTTACTCCATTCAATATAATATTGGCTGTGGGTTTGCTGTAGATGGCCTCTATCAGTTTAAAAAATGTCCCTTCTATAGCTATTTTTTAAGTGTTCTGATCATGAAAGGATGCTGGACGTTATCAAAAGTGTTTTCTGCATCAATTGAGAGAATCATATGGTCTTTATTTTTTATTTTGTTTATGTGATGTATTATATTTATAGATTTATGTATATTAAAATTAACATTTTTAAGGAAAAATGACAGGATTTCTTGCTATTAATAAAGATGGATATTTCAAGCAAAAAAATGAGTTTTGGAAAATTCATATCTGTTTCAATGAACTTGATAAATTTCCAAAATTTAAAAGATTTTCTGATGAGATTGGTGGAGTCGTTAATAAATGTGAATAGTTGTTACTGTCTAAGAAAATGTGTCAATATTTGGAATATCTGCACTAACTACTAACCCAAAATTTTCCACAAGAATGCATGACATATCAAAATTATAGATATATGAAGATTAATATGATAGAATGTGAAAAGTTATTTAGGATGGTTTATAATAACACATCACAAATATTTTTTAATAAACTAGTACTTGTCAAATTTATGTAGATTATTAGTATATTCATAGTTATTTGAAAAAGCTGTTAAAATATTTCTTTTTGTTCAAATGCATATTTATATGAGGCCAAATTTTATTCATATATTTTCACCAAAACACTATATTGCAATAGGATGAGTAATGAATTAGATATGAGAACTCACCTGCCTTTTATTAGGCAAAACATTAATAAGATATTAAAAATGTAAAATGAGCTATGTACAGTGGCTTAGTCCTCTAATTCAAGCAAGTTGAGAGACTGAGGTGGGTGAATTCCTTCAGCTCAGGAGTTCAAGACCAGTCTGAGTGAGAGCAAGACCTACAAAATATAAAACTACTTTCAGTGTGTTAGTGGGTGCCTGTAGTCCCGGGTACTTGAAAGGCTAAAGCAGGAGGATCCCTTGAATCCAGAAGTTTGAGGTTGCTGTGAGCTATGACACCATAGCACTCACCCAGATGGCAGAGTGAGAATCTGTCTCAAAAAAAAAAAAAGTAAAATTACACTATTTTTACTTTTTTTTTTGGTCTTCAGTTACAATTGTTCTTCATAAAAATGGGCCATTTTACCATGAAATAAGTTCATTGTTCTTTGAAATGAATATACATTTATATTCATATAGTCTTAGTTTTTATTTCTAATATGAAAAAATTTGATAAGCATGACCCACATAAACATAACCACATGAAGTCCTCAGTGATTTTAAGATTTAAAGAAAGCATAAAATCTGAAATGGTTTGTGTTACTCGCATGACTGAACCTGATCAACGAGTACCCGTGTGGAGAAAGGAGAGAATGTGGAATAAGTACAACTCTTTAACGCTGACAGTTATAAGGGGTTTACATCCTTTGGTGAGAACATAGACACAAGATCACATCTATCAGTGAAAATCCCAGATAAGTTCCAACGTTCATTACCAGCTGTGCAGCCAACATGTTGTATCAACTCGCTGCCCTTCTGCCTTTTGATCATCTTGACTCAGTTTGATGATTAATTTTCTGTCTCAACTTGGTTATAACACACTTTCTTGATATTTGCTCAGACATTATTGTGGATATCTCTGCCTTTATTAGATTAACATTTAAAATTGGTAGATTTTGTGTAAACCAAATTCTTCATAAAGTGGGTGGTCTTTGACTACTCATTTGAAGGCCTTAATCGATCAAATTACTTATCTCCTTGAGCAAGAGAGAATTCTGCCAGCAGACTGCCTTTTTTTTTTTTTTTTTTGAGACAGAATTTCACTATGTCGCCCTCAGTAGAGTACCCTGGCATCACCACTTGGGTTTAAGCAATTCTTTTGCCTCCGCCTCCCAAGTAGCTGGGACTACAGGCGCCTGCCACAATGTCAGCCATTTTTTGTTGCGGTTGTCATTGTAATTTATCTGGCCTGGACCGGGTTCAAACCCACCAGCCTTGATGCATATGGCTGGTGCCGTAAGCACTGTGCTATGGGCATCAAGCCAGCAGACTGCCTTTGGAATAGAATTACAAGTCTTCCCTGAGTCTCCTATTTCATCAGGTCATAGATTGTCAAACTTTCAGAATCATGTGAGCCAGTTCCTTAAAATCTCTCTCTCCCCTCAACCCCACTTCCTATGTATAGTTTGAGAGTTTGTGTGTGTGCGCATATGTGTGTATTTTTATAGTAAATAGTAGATATATGACAGTACCCTTATTTTTCTAATTGAAAAAATTCCTTTATAAAACACTAGTTTTATCTACTCTATTGAAACTATAAATATGCTTACATAGAATTTCACTTGGGAAAAATTCCTTACAAATAATGTCATGAATACACATGAATATATTAAACAATCTTTTTATTATGCTTGTAAAGCAAGTGTACATGAAACTGATACTTAATGCTTCTGATATTCACAAATTGTGGTTACTTTCCATACCTGTCTGTATATTAAAATTCTATAGAACTGTCATTTTTATTTTAGTTTGAATGAAAGGAAAAGTTAAGTATAAAGATTATCAACTTTAATTAGATGAAAAAAATCTCATACAGATTAAATGTTAACAGTACCATGTGAACAAAGTAGTGTCCCTATAGAATTTAAATAATTTTCTATTAATTATTTAATTAATAAATCCAGTTGTTGGCTGATATAAAATACTCCAAGCCAGAAATACATCTTCTGTGTTCTTATGGTCATTTCCTCTTTTAGTTGACACCAAAAATCTCTTATAAATTCACTATCAATTCACACCATAAATTCATAAGGTATTGCCCTAACATTTGGGATTTTTACTGGACATTTCAAAGGTACCCATTTTTTATCTGTTTCATACTTAGCAATATGACAACTAGCTATTGTTATAGTAAAGGCTGGTTTGAAATATTCCCTTTTACTTATCTTTTTCTTTTACACGGTATCTTGTTGACATTTCCAAAATATTATTCTCATCTAGTTTTCTTTTTTTGTGGGGTTATCTTTTTACAGTTATCATTTTATTCCAATATGCTCACATTCTGACTGATGTGCTTAGTTTTTTCAAGGCTTAATATTTCTGTGTTATGAAAAATGCCTCATTTTTTTCAGTTTTATAGGATTATCACTGTGCATCCTTCTAATATAGTTTTCTGATTTATTTTGAAACTTCTTGTTCACATGGTAGATAATATTCTGCACATGTTTGCACCTTCTTTTAGTTATGCTTAAGAAATTTGTTCCCCATGGACTTCTTAGACATATGGCCAACTCCAGAAATTCATTTTTGTAATTTTATTCTTAACATCTCTCTTTACAGCTTTATCTTAGAATGTATTATTTTGTGATCAAATCAGTTAACGTTTATTGTTTATTAAGACTTTCTAGAACCTCAAATGTGAATTTTTTCTTAAAACACTATAAAGAGGATATTTAAATGTGTTTTTCTTGATTTGTTCTCAAAAATAGTCTTCTTTGAAAATATATAAAACTGTTGAATATTTTTAATTTAGCTATTTTTTTTTACTTCAATTCCTGAAAAAAAAATCTGCAGCAATAATTTCTGAATCATAATATTTTCTAAACTTAAATTTCTTTATGTCAGGTGACTAACATACTCTGTGTTCCTGGCATACCTGCCAAACTGAGTTAATTTGCAGTCTACTGTGTTATAAAATTTGGAACTCTGATTTAGCAATAGTAACTTTTTGGCATAATTTTAACAGTTTTTATTTTTGGCAAAAACCCATTTATAGAAACTCCAATTTTGCTGCTGGTTGTGTGACATTGGTTGGCTTATCTAGTGGCTTGGCAAAATCAATTGAGTCTATTATGAAAAAAATGTACCAACATGATAGTAAAATATAACAATGATATCATGCACAGTAGTCCTAGCTATAGTATATCTGTGTTAAAATATCTGGTAAAATTTTCCTTAAATTTGCTCTTTAAATTAGAAAATAACAAAGTTATGTTAGTGGCAATTTAAAAATATGACATGTATGGTTTCTTTGCATTTTTGCCTACTATCCCTGGCACTGGAGTCCCGCTCATTATCTACGGCAAACACATCTTGCTCTGTAAGACTATATCTTGCTCTTATTCTGTAACCTGCCTTTCTCTTCCTCAATAAACTTTGTTTCATGATTGCAGGTATGCCTAAAACACATGTAGAAACCAACGAATAATAGCATTTTACTATAAAGTCATCTTTAATATATTGTAGTATTTTCTATGTAAATTTTATGTCAAAGTAAAATTTCAGAAATAAGTATATAGGTAGAGAATGCAGTATACCAGCATATATATGGCATAGCATATCAGCATATATAGGTTTTCTTTCTTTATAGGTATGTAGGTAATTTTCATAAACTGAACACAATACTGTTTTAAAGAAACACCTGTTAAATTTTTCTCCACCTTATTTCCCAGAATAACCACTGTTTTACTTAAAAAATCATAGATTTGTTCCACCTCTGTTAGACTTTAGGTGACTCACACTGAACAGTTCCTGGGCTTTGTATCTGACTTCTTTTGCTCAACATTTTATTTGTAAATAATGGTCATATCACTCTGTAGTATTGAAATTTGCTTGTTCTCATTGTTTTTGTCAATTCTGAATATTACTACTATTCACATCCTAATAACTGATTTAAGTAGATATATGTCTGCATTTCTTCTGATTGTATAACTAGGAATAAAATTGTTGCATTATCACATATCAGCATATATATGGTTTTCTTTCTTTACTATCAAACCAATGGTGTCTAAGATTTGAAGTTATGCCACAATCTTGGCAACACTTGGCGTTAACCATCTGATAAAGGTGATTTTTATTTGCATTTTCTTAAGTGTTAATGAAATTAAAAGCATTTTCATGTATCACTTAGCTATGCAGATATCTTCTTTTGTTTGAAGCACCTGCCAATTTTTTGCTACTGAGCAAAGTACCAGGTTAGTGTATAAAGGTAAGTGCCTTGCCATATACCACTGCTGCAGTATCTTCTCTCACTGAAAGTTTTATTTGCTAACAATGCTAACAATGGAATATGTGATGACCAGACATTTTAATTATAAATATGGTAAATGTGATAATTTTTTTCTTTGTGGTTAACTTTTGTACCCTTACCATCTGTCACAAAGATTGTCTCACATTTTTACTTTATCTGTCATATTTTTATCCACAAACCAACTAGAACTGATATTTAAGAATATTGTAGCATAGGATTCAAAATTTTCCCCTAAAAGATCCCATTGATCCAGCACTATTACTGAAATGACTGAATTTCTCAATTCAGTGCAATATTGATTTTCATAAATAAGTTGTTCAATATGTGTGAATCTAAATGTTCTCTTTTTTCCATTTCATTGATTCCATTTACTATATTTTGTATTCACCATTATTTATGTGAATTTGATTAGCCCTTCATTTGAGAGAAGAGGGCTGTATACTTATATATCTTTTAACTTTGCCCAGTTTTGCTTTATTTATTTAATATAATTTTGGGATGCTTACGGATTTAGAATTATAATAATTCCTTTATTTAGGCTCAAAAACAATAGAAAGTATGATATTATACTAGACTTTCTATAATCTCAATTGAGATATGCACTGTGCTATGAGAAGGTTTGTGTGCATACTGGTGTATGGTAATTGTTAATGGCTGGGAAAATAAAGTATTGAGCAGGTTTTTTTTTTTATTTCTAAAAATCCGAGCTTATTACACTTAGAATTTTTCACACACTTTTGTAATCCCAAATTTTTGAGGCCACAAGTTTAACACAATTTTGATTCAGTATATTTTTTATGTGGTGTTCCAAGCATTATAAATTGAATATTTTATTGTAGCATATTAGATTAGAGAAAAAATTAGGAAGTGAAGCTTTTACATGTTTGCAAAGCAGTGTAGGTCTGGGAATGAGGGTCCAAAGCCTAAAAATGTGTGCCAATCACCAATATTTCTCTTTACAAAATCTATTACGGCTCTAAGAGCAATAGAAAATGATATGATTGAGGATGTTAGAAAACTATATAATCAATATGTGTTCTAGCAACCTCATACTGGGATCAGAAGTACTGTGTGTGTAAATAATAATTAATCTTCAGCATCTTTAAGGGCAATGTAATAATATTAAATGAAGAATGTTCATGAAATAACATGAAATGAAGAATGTTATTTCTATTCTTCAGAATAGAAAAGGAAGACAATTCACATTAACCAGTTCTTAGCAAAACTAAGTTTTATCTTGATATTCCTTTAAATGTTTACATGGCAGATTCGTCTTTTACACAACCTCAAAAATTATTTGCAAGTGAGTGTTGGGAGCCAACCTCCAGGGAGGCAAGGATGCCCAGTTTGAGGAAATATACTAGAGTCAAGGACCCAGTGCAAACCTGGCCCGGCAGTTTTCCTGTTATGGCTAGTTCCTGAAGCAGCTTAAAATGGAGCCATACCCCTTGGGTCAGAACAGACTGCTGAGGATGTTATTTTGCCTCTAGGGTGTTTTTAATCAAGTTATACAATTATGCCCAAATCATGTATTCAAGCTACTGTATGTAAAGTTGTGCAATAAAGCTGAGATTGCTTGTTCCTATTGAGGAAAAGCTCTTCCGATCCCGCTATTCTGTTTCTTTCGTCCATACTGTGCTGGCCTATCCCCATGGTCTCTAATAACCTTTGCCAGGCAGGTTCCTGCAATTAAGACCAATTTTGGGGATGGGGAAAAGGAAAGGATTTATCAATCAGGCTGGCAGGGTCTTACTCCATTACAATTTAGGTAAAAAAGTTAGCGAGCTCATCTTCATTTTTATTTACTAGCTAATATAGACTTATGTACAAACAACAGATACAAAAAAGACAAAATGCCAATTAATTAGTTTAACCACTAAAATATGTTATGCCATTTAAAAATCTGAATTCCTCTACCAGTTTTCAATAGAAGTATTTTGAAATAGTGAGCAATATGAGGAAAGTATTTAAGGTAAAAGAGAAAACATTTGGACCAGCTCACAGTTAGGAAATAAGTTGGTGTATTTGAAGAACAGAAAGATTGGGATCCCAGAGGAAGAGAAAGAATAGGGGGATCTGGTAGGAAATTACATTGGAGAGATTGGCCATGAATGCATGCTCTTGTATGGCACATTCATAAATTTTAAATATGGTTTAAACACGTGGAAAACCATTAAACATTTAAGTTTGGAATTAATATAGTCTAGCTTTTTTTTCATTTAAACATAAACCAGAAACATCAATCTGGTTTTATCTTTGGAATGGATTTGAACATAACAAGTAAAGATACGAAGTACCAGGTAATAATAGACTTAATGTGGTCCAGGCAAAAAAATGATGATATATCTTACTTGATTGCTTTGATTAATATGGTAACATGGAAATTTGAGGAAGTAGCTGAAGTAGGAGTGTATTTTGTAAGCAGACTACTATGAATAAACTTGATATAGGGCTGGTGTGAGTGAGATGTACAAGAATTGTTTTATGACATCCACCATATGATAAGGGCACAATAGAGGAGGGGAGTTTGCATAAAACTTTGGGTGACAAAAAAAAAACCACTTTAAGAATCAGATTAAATTTTGGCATATCTCTGCTTATATATGAACACATTTACAAGAAATATATATACAACCTTGAAAATTATTCTTAGAACTAGAGTTCAATGAACTCAAATATGGCAGATCTGTACTCACTAATAACGCTGCATTGACTGAGTTGGGGTTGTATTGACTGATGCTCAGCTACGGACTTTATTTCTTATCTACTCCTGTAGGTGGCTCATTTGTGCCAGTAGGTACTAATCAGTGGTACCTGAGAGAAAATGACGCCTGCATATACTGCTTCAAAATGATGCAAACTAACTTGTCTGTGCTCCATGCTTTCTCTCTCTTCCTGATATTTGAAATATAAACAAAGCAGTGATGTTATTCTGACAAACCAAATGAAAGTGACAATCCGGGTTATAGTGATATAACAAGAAAAATCCCTCTCATAGACTACTAAGTAAGACACAAAATAAGGCGCTGCCTCATTTAAGCCATTTTTGGATCACTTAAAAAGTTATCCTGTATCTTAACTGCTTGTTAAAGTATAGGATAAATATTGAATATACATGAGCTTTTTAAAACTCAATTGTATAATTAGATTTATAAAGATCCCAACATGATTAATAATTGTTGTTATAAATGCTTTGAAAATTTTGTTGGGAATTGAAAACTTTCTCACATATACACTGTTTAAATCTACAAAGTTCCCTATGGATTAAGGAAAATAAAAAACAAAACAAAATAACTACAACAAAACCTCAACTAAAAGCACTTGGAACAGCGATCTTATCTAATTTATCGTAGCGATATGTACATGAGCTTTGGTTTTCATGTTAGCAAACACCAAATCAACAGACTTTTTTCTGGGCACAGATGTCTCCTTAATGAATTTGGAACTGGCATTGCCACAGGTGCAAGAAGTCTAGGAATGTTTAATTGCTTGGTGCACTAAAACCAATATATCTTGCTTGCATATGTCACTTAAATAATCTTTATGATTCAAGCAGGGTCCACATCTCTTTTGCTGGTTCATGTCACTAAATTTTGACACTAGGGTTGGGTTGGGCATTGAAAGCAGTAAAAGACCTTGTCATTTAGTACAAGAAAATGAAGAGACCAAAGTGTAGTATTGACTGGCTAACCCCAGGGGCTCAGCTATTTACTTATTGTTCTTTTCCTCTTCATACTCAAATCTCATATCTGAGATGTCCATAAGAACTATTAAAATTTGTTTCTATAATATCCCTTGCTGATTCAATGCTGCCTAATATATTGCATAATATTTTTATGAATCTATGTGTTCTGGATGATTCTGTATGTTTCATAAATAGTCTATTTTGGTTGGGTAATGGGAGCTATTATTTACAATAAACATCAGAGCAGCATAATATACACCAGTTCCGTATTCGAATATACAACTGTACACGTAATCTACTATATCTTTAATTATGTCAGTAACTAAAGCAGACTAAGAAATGAAACAGATATAAGAAGAAAAAAATTGGTATGGCTTCTCAAAGGGAAGTTTTGTAGCTTACCAAAGTAATTATTTTCAAAGAAAAAATAGTAACCTGGCAATTATATGATAACTAAGTATTACATAACATTATATTCTCTATATATTATATTCTTACATAATATACATTATAAAATAATGTCCAATGTCCACTAGAAGAGGTAATATATATTAAATGAATATCATCTTAAGTGTAATATGGTAAAAATATATTCAAAATGGTTCAAGAAAAATAGCAGATAATTTGGAATAAAGATTGAAACATCAAATTGAATGAAAGTATAGAAGAATAAGTTTTTTCCCTTCCTGGGGGATTTTCATTAATGGCAGAGAAAAGTATTAGTTGAAGAAAAAAAAGGGAATAACTTCAGATAAGAGACTGATAAAGCATAATTATATGTGCTGCTATAAAACTGAGTTGGTTTTGAAGTCTAAGGTACGATTTTATGCTTCCCTTTAAAAAGAGAGATTATCTTATGTTGTAAGAAATGATGCAAACATTTGGCATATTGGGTGGACATTTTCACATAGCTAAAAATAAAAAGAAATTAAGAACAACTATTTTTTGTTAACACTAGTACCTGCAAGAAAAGAAAGATGAGCCAAAAAGTTTTGGAAGGAATCAAGAAACATATAAAAAATCACCATACAAGTAAAGAAAGATCAACAATAAATTCATGAAGTAAAAATGAATTGTAGTTTTGAACTTTTATCATTTCATTTTAGTAGTCTCAAGAATTGAACTGAACAAAACAGCTGGTTTTATGATACACTATCATCTAAGATTTTCCCTGAAAAATTAATTTCAATTTTATCTCTAGTGTAGTATAATATCTTCTTACTGTCAACACCCTTTCTTTTCATTTACTGTATTTTCTTTGAATACACTGTTGGTATAATTGTTATCTCTGTATTTGTATACACATGTATACATTTGTATACAAATGTGAAAATACATTTCCCAAATATATATTTACACACACCTATACAAACAACTATAATTACTATGCCACATTTTTATAAATAATCTGATGTAATTTTACTTATTGTTTATCAGTAATATTCAGTAGGTTATTGCCAACATTTGTTGATAAAAATGTCACTAAAATCCCAATTTATCTATTTCATTTCTCTATGAAAAGTTTCTCTGTAATTGGTAATATATCTTTCTATGTTTGATATTATAATATGCCCTCATACACAAGCTGAGGAATTCACTGAAGGATGTAGATCTTTACAAAGGTAATGCAATAAAAAACAAATAAGTAAGAAAATTGGCTTATCTAAAGTTAAAGTGAGGGGACGAAGCAAGATGGCAGACTAGAACATCTCCTGACGAGCCACTCGCAGTGAGGCAGAGCCATCTCTGGCTGGGGGAACCCACCCAGGGACATTACTTCAGGGGCATAGTGAAGCAGTAGGGGACTACAGGATGCTTGGAAAAGGTAGGGACAGGCTGGCCAACCCATACAGAAGACTGGGGACAGGAAAAGGATATTCTAAATTTTTTTGATTTGGGGCTAAATCTGCTCACTGGAACAGCATTGGGAGGCTTAAACAAATGTGCGGACTCAAACAGTGTCCAGAGGCTGAGATTGAAAACTGGGGAAGGGAGGCGAGGGAGGGATGTGGATCTCCCATCAGCTTGGCTGCTAGCTGGGCACCCACATGTGGGAAGGCCATGTGAGAGAAACAGTCCGAATAGTCCTAGTGTACAGCCCGTTTCGGTGCACCTGCTGAGCTTGGGTATCCTCCCTTGAGGTGAGCTGAGCACCCTGAGTTGTTGGGGGGTACTGTGTGACTGCCTCCTAAGGAATCTGGTGAGAGCTTTCGGACCCCAATCCCATGGAGACTGAATGCTGTCAAAGCAAACAAGCCCTGACTGAGGGCAACTGAATCAGGAAAATAAAACCTAATCTCCTCAGCAACTAAGAGAGTGGCTTCCAGCACTATTAACAGCAAAATAGCATATGTTCTCTGTCTTTTAACACCATAGCACCACTTGATGTCCAGGCGCTCTCTCTCTCTCTCTCTGTCTCTCTCTCTTTCTCCCTCTTTATTTATATATATACATTTCTCTGGGTTTGTTTGTTTGGTTTTTTTTTTTTTTTTTTTTTTTTTTTTTTGTTTGGTGGGTTGTATTTTTTTTTTTTTAATTTTTAATTTAAAAAGTAGCAAGGGTTAAAACAAATTTTTATAGTTTTTT
>CAUYRH010094650.1:0-34694 GCA_963574655.1 Perodicticus potto
CATTAAAGGAATTCGTGAACTCTAATGCTTAGTTAAAAAATGAGTATCAGGGAGTAGCATGAATACCCAGGCTGTTCCCTTTGCCAGACAACCCACCCTTACTAATATCCAGCCCTACCCAGGAAGAAACAGCTTTGAAAACCTTCTAAAAGATTTTTATTAATATAACATGCCAGCATTTGGCTCCAAAGTCAGAAAAAGAGTACAGGGAGAAATATAAACGGAGATGTGTGAGAAGAATCTCCAAATATGGCTTCTTAGAAATGAAGTATCAAAAATGGGAACATATAAAGTATGCATAAAATTGCCCACCACCGCAAGACAAAGTGGCTACTGTATTTAATAAATGTTGGTGGGGAAACATTAATAAAATTTTAGGCTGCTGATAGTGTATGTTACATTGGTCATGGGCATAATTTTGGTAAAACTGCCAAGGTGGAATGTGTATCAAAACCCAAATCTCAGTGCCCCCTTGATTATATCCAAATAGATTGCATGTAACGATTACCTGAATGACTGTTATGAAAGTGCCAGTCACCGTTTTCTCATTCTCAGGATGAGCTGAGGTCTTTCATTGCCTGAGAGTTCTAAAGTGACAATTACAGTTAGCCCTCTGTATAGAAAGGCTTTGCATCTGTCGATTCTACTAACTACAGATTGAGGACATCTAAGAAAAAAGAAAATTCCACAATGTTCCAACAAGCACACCTTGAATTTGCTACATGTCAAGTATTATGATGAATCTGTGAGATTGACGTGATGAGTAGACATTGTGTTAGGCATTATGAGTAATCTAGAGATGATTTAAAATATGCAGAAGGATGTGCAAAGGTTATATGTAAATAACCTTTTATAAAAAGAGATTAAGCATTCATAGGTTATGGTACCCACAAGGGTTCCTGGAACAAATTCTCCAGGGATACCATGGAATTGCTATACTTGATTTTTTTGTTCATAACACACCCCAAATCTCAACTTGTCCCTTGAATGCACCCTGGTAACCGTTATCCCTTTCATTCGAATGATGAAACAAAAGCTTTGAAATTATGAGAGAAATAAAATGTAACTCTAAAATTTGAAGTAGCAAAACTATCAGAGATTCTCCAACTTTTATATTCTGACTTACTATTGGATTAGTGACAATGAGATCATCTCATTCTGGGTATCATTAATTCTTCCCTCTTGTGACTGTAATAGGTGGAACCAAATCTTCTTTTTCACATACCACCTTATTGCAAACCCAGGCATAAATTTATAGCAGACTCAAGCAATGTACTCAGGTCTCTCAACAGGAGATGTGAGAAAGCTTTCCTCAGCATCTTCCAAAACAACCTTGTATAACTTAAAAAAGGGAGAACTTCTATTTTGGTTGAGGAATCAGAGTTAGACAGACCTTAGTCCCTAATGGAAAGAACCCTATTTTATATTCTTAACAATGAGTACTGTAGTACATTTCCAAAGGATTCATATCTCCCAATCAAAGAGAAATTTAGCATCCTTATATGACTCTTTAAGCTGAGGTTAATCAGAAAAATTCAAAAATCATATGATCTTCGAAATTAGATCAACTCCACCTAAGACCTTTGGGCTAAGCCACAAACTACATGAAATGAAGACAGTTTCTAATAGGGATTTATAGAACAAAAAGTGAGATTATCACATTTTAATCTGAATACTTTTTCTTCATTTTCCCACTTACCTTTCCTTTCTGGTTGATATAAGGCTACCTTTAATTCTGTTAACTATGACCCAATTCTTTATTCTTAAAAGAATTTTTTGCCTCTTTATATACTCTTTGGTATGAGTGCAATATTTGACGATAGTTCAGTTATGAACTAATAACTTATACAAAAAAAGTGATTGTTGAATTTGTGCATTTTTTGGAATCACACTGGCTTCCTTTTATACTTGCTCTTTGTAATGAATCAGTCAATTTCCTAATAAACTGGATTGAACCTATGGGTAACTTTACAGATTGCAAACACCACAATGGGCCTGCTATTCACCAATCTAAAAATTCTATTATGCTGTATGCAGAAAAGTAGATCACTTTTTTCAATAAAGGATGACCTAAAGATCTTAGATGTGGGTTCTAGATTTTATAGCTGACTGTTTAAGAAGTAAAACTTGGAAGACAAAGGGAGAACAGATGGTGCATGTATGAAGTTTGTGTTGCTTTCACAGAAGTTATAAAATATATCTTTTGCTTTAGGTCTACCTAATTATCTCATAATTACAAGTTCAATTGAGTGGCACTGGAACATCCTGAATAAATAGTGCCAGAACATGACAATACTATTTTAAAAGCCTAGAAGAGGCATTTTGATCAATTGCAGATCATTTTATGACCTCTGACCAATATTTGATTTGGGGACAATAGCCAACTAGTTACTACCTATTCATTGAGCACAAACTTGGTAAACTAATTCACTTCTTCAAGACATTACCTGATGTGAACATAGTCCACTTTGAACAACCAATTTATAGTCGTATTAAGAAGAAATTATTGAAATTATTATAGAAATTATTATAATTATAATTATTATAATTATGGAAATTATTATAGTTAATTCAGGAGGAGAAAAAAGAGGGGAGCTTCATTTGAGAACCAAAATTCTAACCATTAAAGGAGAATTGGGGGTGGTTTTGTTTTCTACTCAAGCTTTCCACTCTTGCTTCACAAAGTAGAAGAATATTGTTATGATTTTAGAAAGTATTAATGTTGTCGAGATTATAAAACTCTTCCTTTGCAAGATTCGAGAAATGAAACAAGCAGTAGTCAATAAAAAGTCAATTCTGAAATAATTTTGGTATTTTGAGGGGACTGATTATTACACTTCCATTCCTGCAATGTTCACTGGGATATATGCTACTATAAAAATGATCTAATAATCAAAGGAATAAAATACCAGATAACTTGGTAAAAAGCCTCATATCTGGTTCTATGAGATCTGTACTCTACAAAGATAGGTAACTATTATGTAACCATAATAACTAAAAAGAAAAAAAAAGAAGCATGATATAATGGTTTAAAATTAGAGAGGAATTGCAAAGTGAAAATTTCATTTTGATGGCTTTGAAGAGTATTAGAAAGAAAATATTTGTTTGATAATATTTTCAGAGTTGAGTAGTTTGATGTTAATTTTGAGGGGAGCCAATCCTGCATTACCTACACCACTCCTCTCCCACCCCCAGCAGTGCAGGGCCAGCATGTTGAGAGAGGAGCTGTGTGCCCTTGCAAGAGAAAGTGAAGTGGTTTTCAGACTTTGCACTGAACCCCAGGGCCACCTGGGTCAGGGGAGCAAAGTACAGGGCAGAATTCTGCCTGTACCCACAAAGGGAGCATTTAGACCAGCCAGGTCACAGGGAAACCCTCTGCCTCAAAACCCAAGTTGTAGCTCCATCTTTGGCTGACATAAAGCAACGTGAGGCAGCACTAAATTTATACGGCGGTCTGAATTCCTTGAGGTTATCTTGTCTACGACAATAATAAGAAAATTACGATCTTCTCATCCTTAATATTAATTTCTTTCTCTAGGTTTGGTGAACTCTCTGTTGTTATTTCTTTGAATAAACTCCATATCATAGAGATGGAGAATAAAGAGATATTCATGAGATTTTATAGCCTAATTTAGGGTGAATTTTTCAACCCAGGGGTTTGGTTGTGTAAAGATCATATTGTAGGAGAGTGGGCGGAACAAGATGGCCAAATAGAAACCTCCAGTGATAGTACTTCCAGAGCACCAAATTCAACAAATATGCACATAAGTACACATCTTCAGAAGAACCAGGATTCATGTGAGTGATCGTGCTCTATGGTTTTAAAATTATAACAAGGACAGAGGTACTGAGAGGGCAGAAAACGCAATCAAGTTTACGTCTCATAGGTGGCTATAACCTGTGCTTCACCTTCTAACTGAGCTTGACATACTGTTGATAGCTCAGTGGCAAGCCTGTCATAAGCAGAATCAAATCAAAAGAAATTATAGGTCTAATTCCATAGTTGATATGATTTTAAGAAGTAGTACTGTCATTAACTACAGGAAGTTTTCACGGAAAGAAAAGTTTCTAGGAGATAAAGATGCATACCATGTGCCTATCTTACTCAGAAACACAACTGTTAATTTATTTCTGGTGAAAGAAATTCCATTATCTGGCTCAGCTGTTATTTGGATTGTCTTCCCTTTATTTAAAAAAAGAATAACTTTTGGCTCGGCGCCTGTGGCTCAATGGGATAAGGCACCAGCCATGTACACCTGAGCTGGCGGGTTCGAATCCAGCCCGGGCCGCCAAACAACAATGACAGCTGCAACCTAAAAATGGCCGGGCATTGTGGGGGGCGCCTGTAGTCCCAGCTACTTGGGAGGCGGAGGCAAGAGACTCACTTGAGCCCAGGAGTTGGAGGTTGCTGTGAGCTGTGATGCCACAGCACTCTCTCCAGGGTGACAGCTTGAGGCTCTGTCTCAAAAAAAAAAAAAAAAAAAAAAAAGAATAACTTTTTCTGCACAGCCAAACAGAACAAAACAAAAAATCAACAAAGTGAAGAAACAGCCAGTAGAATTGGAGAAAATATTTGCAAAGTATTTACCTGACAAGGGATTAACATAAAATATAAATTACAAACACCAAAAATTCCAAAACAGAAAAACCCAAATAATCTAATCAAAATGGCCAAATGAGCTCAATAGACACTTCAAGAAACAAACATATATATGCACAACAGGCATATTTTTAAAAAAAGCTTGACATAATTAGTCATCAGGAAAATACATATTAAAAATCACAAGACATTATCTCACTCTAGTAGAATAACTATCAACAAAAAGACAAAAATTAAAATAAAAAAAAGGCCGTCAAAAAATAAAAAAAAGAATCTTTGTTTGTTCTAGAGACGAAGAAGTATCTCTTTTGTTCACACTAGTATGCAGTGGTGTGATCATAGCTTGCTAAAGCCTTCAACTCCTAAGCTAACTCTGTCCTTCTTCAAATTCTTGAGAAGCTAGATTTGTAGGCGCATTCCATCATGGCCAGTAGGAAAAGAAACTCTTGATACACCACCGGTAATGGAAACTGCATACCCATTTTGGAAAACAATATGGATGGTTCTCACAACTAAAATTAAGCTACCATATGATCCAGCAATCCCAGTCCTTGGAATATATATATATCAAAAAAGAAAAAGGGAAATCATTGTATCTAAAAGACATCTGCATTCTCAAGTTTATTGCAGCACTATTCACAATAGTCATAACAAAAAAGAAAACAGATGAATGGATCAAACGTGTGGTAAGTGTACAGTGGGATACTACTCAGCCTTACAAAAGAAAAAATCCTGACATTTGTAACATCATGAAGAAATTTGGAAGACATTATATTAAGTGAAATAAAACAGGTACAAAAGTCACCTGTTCCATGTTCTTACCCACACGTGGAAACTAATGAAGTGAATCTCATAGATGTAAAGATTGTAATAGTGGTGACTAGAATAAAGGAAGGTGGACAGGGCAGCCAGAAGTTGACTATAAGTTAGAAAATTATGGCTATATTGGAAGACTAAGTTCTAGTGTTTTAAAGTATTATAGGGTGAGTACAACGATTTATTGTACATTTTTTAAACAGGTAGAATAGAGGATTTTGAATATTCCCAATATCCACCAAAAAAATGTGTAGGGCGATCTATAATGATTTGACCATTACGCATTGCATGTATGTATTGAAATATCACATTGTAGCCCATAAATATGTATAATTATTGGTCAGCTAAAAATAATACAAGATAATTGTTTTAAAAGGCATGCTTAAAACACTGCTAAATATACTAATTAAGGGTTTAAAGTACACCAGGTGAGCATATTGTTTCCAGTTTTTAAATTCCATCTCATAATTCTTAAATCAACTTAAGAGAAAATATTTCATTTTGCCAATCAACAAATACACTTTGACACCAGTCAGCTGTTAATGAAACTATGAGCGTGTGACACAAAGACAAGTGAGGGACTTTTCTTGAAACCGAATACACGACATTAATATCAGGCAACAGACTCCAAGGGGCAAGAGATTACTTCATATTAACCAGTGACTAAGGGCAGACTTTGCTTTGTGTAAGGTTAATTATTCACTACACAAGAGTCAAAATTTTTCCTGTAATGACAATAATATTACGAGATTAATTGCTGATAAACCATTCATTATAGACTTGTTAGCAGCAACAAAAAACGTTATGATGGATATTATGACAACCTATCCCCAGTAGGAAGAAAAGTAAACATTCAGATGTGGTATGTTGTCAACTATATAAAAGAAACAAGAATTTAGAAAATGATGAAATGGTAAATATAAATAGAGGAAATACTTTCAACGATCTGAATCTGTTTTATTAAGTTTCAGGGATTTCCTGCCACAATCACCTGAGTACTTTTGGAATTCTCATTGTAGTAACAACATACATCCTGATTATCTTTTTGGGAGAGGGATACCTAAAGCTATAACAGTCAATAAAATAAATTGCTGTGTGTAAACTGATGCACAGACATGCGAACTGCCTGAACCATTAAAATTTACAAAGGCGTTCTGTTCTTCAGACAGCCCCTGACACATACACATGCGGGTCATTCCTCTGGGCCTCAGATTACTAATTTCAAAAGTATGGTATCACATTACTTGACTTTTGAAATATCAAAAACTATGACAAATGATATGTCATAATTCATATTAATAGCATAAATTTACATAGCTACCTTTTTGTTAATTTTTATAAGTTTTATTTTATGCATAAAAGATTCATCATTATTATTCACTTAGTTATTGAGTAAAAACTATTACAATGGCTAGATATCTGAATACTTGTATGCAATTGTAATAAATTGAGTTCTGCATGAAAACTGAAAAGTGTATCAGTGTATCAGATGTGGGCTACTGATTGCTAACAGTGAAACACACGTAAGTAAGTAAAAGCTTTCTAAGCCTCATGTATGTTCATTTTTTAAAACAATTATGTTTAAAATTTACATTGTTGGGATTATACTCCTATTGTACTCCTTCTATTAGGGGCTTAATTCATACCCTTAAAAATTTTACCACTAAACACCATACTTTGTCTCCCCTTTTCCAACTCTATCCCTTTCCCTTCTAAATACTACCATTACAGCCTGCTTCCTAAAACACAAAAATCACTATACATTTTCCTTCCTCCTTCTACATTGTTTGTAGGTTAAATTTCAAAACTCTTTGCTCACTTTACCTGTCCCCTTATTATTCTGCACTGTCTCCAATTCACAAAACAACGTGCACATATGTCTTTGACTGAAACTATTTCAATGCAATCCATATTTATTTATCCATTTTTCTGTTAACTAGTTTTCATTTTTTATTTTAGAATATTAGGGGGTACATATGTTTTGTTTATATACTTTGTTTTTTGGGTCAATTGAGTGAAAGTTATAAGTTTGCCTTTTACCCAGAGAGTGTGCACTGTATCCCAATAGGTGTGATTTTACCAATTCCCTCCTCCCCATACCCCACCTCCCTGCAGCTTGATGTTCACTGAGATTTATTTCCATATGTGCACTTAAGTGTTGACAGATTATTTACCATTTGGTATTGAGTACGTGTGCTTACTTCTCCATTCTTGTGATGTTTCGCTTAGAAGAATGGTCTCCAGTTTCATCCGGGTGGTCTAGATCACCATTTGTTATGGCTGACTAGCACCCCCTAGTATGCATACAACACATTGTGTTAATCTACTCATGTATTGGTCGGTGCTTGCGTTGTTTCCACGTCTGTGATGACGCGGATCGTGCTGCTATAAACGTTCAAAGCCACACTCATCTCCCATCTGTCAATGAGAAGTGCTGAGCTTGTTCTGGGCTCCAGGTTTTCGATCTTTTGGATTAGTCTTCCTGCCTCCTCTCCTTCTTTAGTTTTCATCTCATACATTACCTCTTCTGAGAAGTTTTGCGAGATGACTAAAGTAACAGCCTTTCTACCAGTTCACATAACTAGTTTCACCTTTAATTCCTGAGATTTTCTTATTCTAACATGTATTTCCTTTTTTTATATCTTTGCAGATAGTAAACTCCCCGAGAACATGAATTAATTTGTCTTATTTGAAATAGCTTCACTGTCAGGCCAGGGCTACTATGTAGTCCTAATATAATAATATTTTTTTGCCTGAACTATTGGATTAAACTGTAAATCATTCAGAATGAACAATATTGTCTTAGTTTATTTCCTGTTGCTATAATAGAATCCAACAGCCTGACTAATTTATTTTTAAAAAGTGTATTTAGTTCACAATTCTGGAGGCCATGAGGTCTAAGAGGATGAAGCCAGTATCCCGTCAGGCCCTTCTCGCCGCATCGTAACATGACACGGTAGAGGACATCATATCGTGAGAGGGTGAACAATGACAACTCAGGTCTCTCTTTGTCTTGTAAAACCACCTATCCTATCGTGAGGTCCCCACTTTGGTGACGTTATCTAGTCCCAATTTCTTTGGAAAGGCCCTGCCTCCAAATATCATCAGCCTATGAATTTAGGAATTAGATTTAAAAAGTGGGGGACAATAAAATCATAACAAATACACATAGAGATTAAAAAACGGAGATTTTTAAAAAGTTTATTAAGTATATTTCATATTTTTATGAACATTGTATCACTCTTCATTACAATGTTATAGTAGTGAAGTAATCTGCTCTGTTAATAATTATTTGTGGAATCACGGAATTACAGAGTTAGAAATGATTTAGAGAAGTATGCAGTCTAGTTCTCTATGAAATGGACTTGTTTAAGAATCTACAATTAGCAAAACCAATATTATAACCTGGGCTTTTTGATGATGTTTGGGATCCACAATGATAATTTACAACATAGTGTAATATATGAACTCATAAATGTTACTGTAAAAAAGGAATTGTTATAATCACCCGCCCCCCTTTTATTTTGAGACAGAATCTCAAGCTATCCCCTGGTTAGTGCCGTGGCATCATAGCTCACAGCAACCTCCAACTGTTGGACTCAAGCGAGCATCTTGCCTCAGTTTTTCTATTTCTAGTGGAGACGTGGTCTCACTTTTGCTCAGGGTGGTCTCGAACTGGTGAGCTCTAGCAATCCCAGGTTGTTCCCAGAGTGCTAGGATTACAGGCATGCGCCACCACGCCCAACAACAATCACCTTCTCTTTCTGAAATTCTGGATAAAACACATCAAATGCTTGGGCAAAAACCATCCTATTTCAGATACTTCAAATTTCCTTCCTGCTCTCATAATATTTAGGTCACTTTCCAATCACAGTACATGTTTTTCATTTCTTCCCAATTTTCCATTTATTCTAATGAAAGTGGATCACAAGAGGAACGAGTAATCCTTAAAAAGAAGACAGAGAGGCTATTATAATTCTTCAGAATGATCACTCTGCTTCCTGTTTTCTTCTTTGAATTATTGACCATTCATGAATTGTAATGCTAGTGATTAGCAATCCACAGTGCCAAAACCATCTGAAAGGTTTTGCTCTCCTAACATCTTATGTGCCAACTTGTAGGAGACACCTGAAAAGAAACACCTTGGTAATAAGGGAATGGGGAAGGCATTGGTCTCTCCTTAAAAAGCTCGAGAGCATATACATCATTGTTTGGCAGTCTCCACATCTGTGGTGTAAAGAGCCACATGGGGCGGCACCTGTAGCTCAGTGAGTAGGGCGCTGGCCCCATATACCAAGGGTGGCGGGTTCAAGCCCAGCCCCAGCCAAACTGCAACAACAAAAACAACAACAAAAAAAGAGCCACGGGGGCTCCTACTAAGACTGATGGCTGCACCTCTGAGGTGCTCTGGCCCCTCTGACCTGACTGACAGAACTGACTCCTCCTGATGGGGAGCCTTACCTGACTGAGACAACTGGCCCCTCAGCACCTGTGGGGAGCCATACCCTGAGCGAAGATGGACAGCGGACCGTGTCCTGGCAGTCCCGTGGCCTGGGACCGGCGCCCTAGCATCCTGGCTCTGACACCTGCTCACATCCATAGTTATCGTTTCCACTGCCATCTTCTCCCAAATTCTGATACGTTTATAAAACACTGAAAATAACAATTGAACTAACGTGCACACATTATATACCATCTAGTGTGCAAAGGAGATTTTCCATAGTAACAATTTGTCCAAGTGAACTTCCCATAAAACTCTAGTTCATTTTCATCCCCTGGAGAAAACTTTTGTATATAACCCAAGAAAATATACTTCTCATTTTTTTAATATAATAGATGGTTTACACAACTATGGTTTCTTAAGTCATATTCCAAATATACAAAGTGAGCATTACTTATCAATCTTTCATGTATAAAGTTTGAATATTACTGAATCATCTAAAAATTAACAGTTTGCGTATTAGTTCTATAGTACAATAAATCAGTTAACATAGGTGCTTTGACGCTGTTGGTAGCAATGATGTACTACGCAATTCTTTTTGTATTTTATCATATTTTTGTTTTTTAACTGTTACCAAGTAATAGAAAAATATTTTAATAGGTTAATCAAGGATGGTATAAATACTACAGTAAATCCACAAACTTAACAATTCTGTCAGAAAATATAATTCATTAGGTTTAATGGCTTAAGAAGTTTTTTTAGCTTTAATTTGGCTTTCCTTTTAAACTAGTGTATGTGTATCATAAAGTAAAAGGGAAAAAAAGGTAAAAATGCATATGGTATTCCAAAAAAATGTAGAAGTGACAGGGAAATATTATATATGTTCTCTCTCTGAGAAAAGAACAATCATCCACCTGCCACCCCACTCCAACCATAGGAAAAGGCATTATTTGGCTCATTTTTCTATCATTAGTGTTTTAGAAATGCATTGTGCCAAAAGTGGCAGATTGCTGGTAATCTAATCACAAAGAAAGTTATAGCAACCTCCTAGAACTCAAAGGGACTGCCTGCAGGCAGCCCTCTCTTTAGATAAGGGAAAATACAGAGCTCAAAGAAAAGTATTCTCCATTATAAAGGCTTTTAACAAAGAGTACAAAGGAAAGAGAAATGTCTATTAGGTTTTAGATGTAGAAATGTTGCCTTAGAGAAAGTATTATTCATCTTAGAGTATGCTGGCAAAGAGAAAGAAGGAAAAAGAAACACTTAGAAAGGCAGGTTTGCACCCAGAAATCATCTCTCTACTGCAAGAAAGTAGTTCAAGTCACTTCTGACCATTTCAAGCCTCTGGCAGCAAATACTGAAAAAAACATAAAATTAAACTCGAAGATTGTCAATTTGAGGTATAATAACACAAAAAAACTAACGACATATAATTTACTGTTAATATGTCTTATTTTTCTAGCAATATTCACCATTTCCAAAAAGGCATTTTTTTCTACTATCTAAGATTAAAAATAGTGTAAATAAAAATGTGTTGAGACTTAGGTGGTAAAGAGAGCTAACAGCATATAGTATCAAGGATGTGCCGGAGGCCAAAAACAAACAGTTTTTCACATTTTCAGTTCTCATAACACTCCCATAAGGAGGGTGTGTTGACATGCCCTTAGTATGAAGAAACTGAGGCACAAGGATGGTAAGGAAATGCTTCAAAACTGTGCTAGCAGATACGTCCAGTTTTAGTGGAGCTGGAATTGGAACTTCAGCAGACTGCTTCCTTGAATTCAGTGTACTGTGGAGATGCACTCTGCTGGCCTTTAGCTGGCTCTGCTGTCTGGCAGCTTGTCTCATCACTGTTTGCTTCTATTTCTTCATGTATAAAATTATGGAGTTTAAATTAACATACCCTTTTTGGTGTTCTTTTCTACTCTTGCCCTCTCTCTTCTGATCCATTTTTTCTCTGTATATCTAAAAATAATTGCTGTATAATTGTAACTGATTCACTCTTAATGTATATCTATGGTTATACGTATATGTATGCTAACTATATGTATATACCAATATCAAATCAATGTCTTTAACTTGTAATATTTATATCATCTGTATCTATAACATGCACCATTATATCTTGTATGCTTTAGTTATAAAAATCCCTAGCAAATAGACATTATTTCATTAGCATCTTCTCTGATCTTTTCCTGTTCTCCACTGAGAACACAGAGGCTGATGTTTCCTTGCTCTAAACTTAATGGATGCAATGTTTTATTTATTCTTTTTAAAGGAAGACTTAACTTGACCTTTGTATTACTAAACCTTTGAAAACAGAAAGTTGACATTTTAACTATTTCCAAATAACCCCCCCCCAAAGTTCTCAGAGTGAATTTGTCTATCCAAAGACAAAAGTATACTATGGAAAATGTCTTGACCTATAGGTAAGCACACCTGTGTTTGCCCCTTGAATCATCACATCACTCCATGTCCATCAATAAAAAAAATTTAATGAACTAAATATCTTAGAGAAAGGGATTTAAGTAAATTTCATATTCAGACAACAGATGTAGAGTATTACCAGGTCTTCTTGAAAAGTGAATATAATTCCTTGAAAATTACTAAGATTATAAAATAATTTGGAAGATAAGGCTGCTAGCCACTGCAAAGCATTCTTTCTTTCTTTGGATAATAGAAGATACAAATACAATCCATTAAGGTGACTATGGGGAGCAAAGAGAAAAGGAACAAAGAGGTCTAGATATGATAAATCATTATACCTTCTTAAATTGGAAGGTAGGAGGAGAAACTCATGGGGGAAGACGAGATAGGCAGAAACAATCACCTAGGATGGCTTAGCATTCAGGGTGCCCAGTTCAAATCTGATTTGAAGGGAGACTACAAGTAGTTTTAAAGAAATGTAACACAGTCAATGTGATATGCAATAATGATTAATTTAGCCCTTTTGGATGGGGGTGAAGAGCCTGCAGGGTAGAAAGCTAATGAGGGGAGAACTGCTGGTGCATAAGTTGAGTGCCTTGGGATCAATTGGTTAGGAATGTCACAACCTTCTGAACATCAGGGAATAGTCACCTGGGGATTGTGCAGAAATCCGACTATCTGATCATTATCTGTACTATTTAAAAAGCATTTTTTGGATAAAGAACATCCTTCAAAAGCAGTCATCAGATTTCTTTGAAAGTTGCATTTGGATGTATGTGTAATATGAAAAAATATATAAAAAGTTCTTTTTAGAAATAAAAAAGAAATAATTTAAATTCTTCTGTACTTTTAAGTAAAAATAGATGGTCACTGGCACCTTTCTTGGTTATAAATGTGAATAAAACTCACTTGTGTGGAAGGTGTTGATAGAACAGCCCTGGGGCAATTACATACTCTTCTCCAAGGACACTCACTTATATCTATCATGTAACTAATGCTTTGAACTTTTCTCTAGCTTATTTGGAATCTTGCAACTTAGAAAGAATCGGAAAAGGAAAAGATTGAATGCTTAGCTAATGTAGGATTTAACTACATATTTCCGATTAACTGCTATTGTTAAAGACATAATCAAAGTTAGTTAATGCCAAATAGAATTATTTATCTACATACTTATTAGAAGTTATAAGTCAAAAAACATATGAAGTATATAACCTAATTAATTCACACAAATGCACATCACAAATTTGGTAACTGGTTATACATTAATAAACCCAAATATTATCCCAACTGGAACTATATTGACTAGATGTTCATCTTTGAATCTTGAAGTATAATTTATTTGTGGCTTCTTTTTACTTGACTTGTATTCTGTTAAACCAAAACACAATAGCAATAACAAGACCCAAAACAAAGTGAACAACAACAACAACAAAAAAAGAAACCTTCAATCAATTTTAGTATGATTTTTAGAGAAAAAAAATTATTACGATAACTTTATCCATTCTCATTGTGGGTGAAAAGCTTGGAAGCACTGCACTTTATTTTACTCAGGGAGATAAGGGCAAAGTAATACATAACATAGAAAATGACAAAATACCCAAATTGTTATCTAAATCTTCCTATGACTTGTAAGCATACTTAGTTCCCAAAATAAATTTTAATTCCTCACAGATGCCAAGGAAAAATGTGATCCCGAGTGGATAAATTTCCTAATTAGAATAAAGTGCACTAGACAGAGAAGAAAGAAAGAAAGAAAAAGGCATTGGACAGATGTTACCAACATAATCAAAGTTTGTCAGCAATTTTTTCAGGTCATCATCAACCTGGAAGAAAATAGTATCTCTTCTCCATAATCAGTGACATTTTAGAAAGAATGATTTTAATCCAAAGCAATTTATATATCTGTAATTTTTCCTAATACTAATCATTTTATAGGGATGAAATTAGATTAAATGACCTTTCTCAGTTGCAAAAGAAAATGAAAAAAAAATAAAGACAAACTGCCATATCAGAATATGTGGATTCTGAAATATGTTTGGTGAAAGTGAGAAAAGTCAATTGAATGTATTTTTAAAGTTTTAAAATATTTTAAAACTTAGGACAGATTATGGATTCAGTAATGATACTTATATGCATTTTGATCATTTTGCTATTTACAATGGATTTTTAAATTCATTGATTAATTAATTTACTTTTTTATTCATTTTGGTGTTTAATGGGAAGCAGTATAGGCCTATTATTCTCTTTCAGTTGCTTGCTTTGATAGTGCATTTAGGTGATACACAAATTTCAGGGATCCTCTGGTACACAGAGCTCCTATCAATAGCCTCTAATCTCCAACTTGCTTATGTCTCTATTTTCCTTTCAGTTACTTATTTATACCATAGTAATGAATTTTATGATTGTTTTATGAGGATGCTTCCCATGATATAGAAAAATCATACATACTAATAGGGAACCTTATTCTCCTTTTGTCATCCCAGATATTTGGCAGAAATTTATGGTAACAATAATTATAATGGTAACACTTTACCAGATGTCATGAAAGAAATACAGCTGGTATGACAAACTGTATATGGCAGTGCTTCTTACTTAAAATATATCATGAAATTACACCCAAAATTCCACATTAATTTTTTAAGAAATTTTATTATGTTCTACTATAGATTAGTGAATGTATAGAATTATTGTGTTCAATTTTTTTCTATTTTTTTATTTTTATTATTTTTATTATTATTTTTTTGCAGGTTAGGCCAGGGCTGGGTTTGAACCTGCCACCTGCAGTACATGGGGCTGGCGCTCTACTCCTTTGACCCACAGGTGCTGCCCGATGTATTCAAATTTTTGATAATTTAAAAGACATAAAGATGGGAGTTTTAAGACAATCATTAAATTACTTACTATGATTTGCCCATTTTTTAAATTTTAAATTTTGTTTTTCTATAATTTTTGGCATGCTTGTTTTTATATTTTTTCATGAATTTCAATAATTCCTTTAAATTAAAGATTATAACATCTTGTCTATCATGTTTGCTAAGCTTTGTTTTTCATCTTGATTTGTGCCTTTTAATTTTAGGTATGAATATGGTTGTCTAATTTTCTATATTACACATTCTATAACTTTATGATTCCTTCTTCAATTGTTTTTTTTAGAAAATTCTGCTTTATCTCTTGTTTTTATCATATATTTTTAAATTATTCTTCTACTTACTTCCCCTCCACCCCTTTTTATACACTATAATTTTCTGGTGTTTACTCTGAGATCTTTTATAGCATCATGACCTGAATTTTATTTTTTTCCTCTAAGGAAGGACAGCTTACCCAATCATTTATTTCTTGAGTGATTTTAAATTCTGGCTCTTATATACATTAAACTCTATTACAAAGCCATGGTCATGTTCTTTAGTCTTTGTAGCAAGTAGAATAATGTGTATCTGAATGATATCCATGTTTATTCTAATCCCCAGAATTGTGAATATCCTAGGTTTCACAACAAAGGAGAATTGAGGTAATAGATAGAATTTGATTTGCTAGTAGGGACAGTATCTTGATTTATTCAGGCGGGACCAAGTCATCACAAGAAACCTTAAAAATGGAAAGAAAAGACAAAAGAAAACAGAAAGAAATGTGACTACATAAATGTTGATCAAGGTATGCAACGTTGCTGGCTTTGCCATAAACCTAAAAATGTGGGCAGTCTTTAGAAACTGGAAACAGATTCTCCTTTAGAAACTCCAAGAAAAATCACTATAAAAATAAAATAAAATCACTTTAAAATCACTGTAACATCGGATTTTAGCCCAGTAATGTAAATTTGTAACAGACTTTTATTCTATAAAACTACAAGATTAAAATAAATGTGATCTTGAAGCCCCTAAATATGTGGTATTTTGTTAGATTAGTATACTAGAATACAGTATTGCATTCATTTGATTTCTGTGTCATTGAAGACCCATTGAATTAGTATTATTCTCCTTCCCATCATTTATTTATTTATTCTAGAAAGGTGTATAGGTTCTCTTGTAGGTTTCTAGAGTAGGCTGCAGAAGGGCAAACTGACATATAAATATATTTTGGTTGATGAAAGCTCTGAACAAGAAGAAAACAAAATAAGGGAAGAATATATTTAGCTATTTGGGTGAGACTATATTTATCGACTTAGTGCATATATATTAGTGATACAGGAGCAGGATGAAAACAGTATTCTTTGGAGTAAGGGATCAGGATTTCAGTTGAAGACATTAAAATGGAGATGTCCATAAGTCACAAGAAAATTTTGGTCTGGAGATACATATTATGGAATCATTACTGTACTAGGTAATGTCATTTGTCTGGGTCAATTCTATGGAGCAAAGGTACTGGGAATGCTAGAAAAGATAGAAGAATTGATAAAATGAGTAAGAAGTGAATGGTGGAAAGTTAAAAGCGGAACTGAGATTTTACCGTAAGTAACCATGAGTAATACAAATAAAATTACCCATTATTACCGCTGTGAAAAATAGGTCTAAGTTTCTTATTTGTTGGAGCTACTATATGGTTGGATACAGTAATTAAAAACCTACGAGCAGTTGGTAATCCATCTTCTGTCTATATGCAGCCCTCAAAAGTCTTGGCTCACTTTTTAGAAAAGTAATATTGCTGTGTCTATGGTCAGTATTAACGTGAAGGAATAACGATATGTTTTCTTTTACATTTGTTTTGTATAATAATAATCACATTCTTGGGATGCAAAATACCACCAATGTTAATGTATGTTTTTAATTCTGTATTGATCCTGAGATATTCCTTTATAATAATCTGCTATGTATATTTAAGCTCCATGTCACGATATTTTAGTGTAGTTTGGCACTTCAGTTTTAATAGATTACTACTGTTAATTTTATATGTTAATATAAGGTTTGTTAATATGTCCAAAGACCCACATAATATTATGTCTTGAAATTTTCACAATCTCAATATTTATTTATTGTTTTCAGAACAATTCCACAGTTTACTTAGATGGAAATGAGTTTTTGTTTGTTTGTTTGCCTAACATCACCTGTGGTTAAATCAAGTAAGCATGATCCTCATTGTTTATATGTATAAAATTAAAGTATGAAATTATTAGAAGAAAATGATTATCAATCTATGATGCTGAGACTTACTTTAGTGCCGACAGAGAGATATGTAAAATTAAGCTTCTGAACTTGGGGCTTAAATCCATATTTATTAGTAAGATAAATGCAAGACCAGCTTTACAAAGAAACTTACAGTTTTAGGAGGGTTAAAGCAGATGGCTTATCTTTTTAAAGAAAATTGAAAAGCGAGAAGGGCAGAGAATATACTTAGTTCATGATTTCCCATTGAGGGTCTTAATGATAGCATCTGTTAGTGCTGCTATAAAAGTGGTTGAGCTGAGGAGGACAGGAAGTTACATTTGTCCAGTAATTGAGCAATGCAGCCGGCATGTTGATTGGAGCAAGGAGAGGGAAAGAAATGAAAGAAAGATAGACAGAATATCCTTGAAGCCAGCTTTAATAATATCTAGAAGCAAAAAGTAAGAGACAGCTGGCATTGTGACAGAAAGGATCACCTGCTCTGCGGTAACCTTTTATTTTTGGTTCAATATTTTTTCCCTTAATCTTTAAGATTAGCTGCTGGTTTGCCATATAGATTCTACAATTATATACTTAGCAAATTGACATGCCTGGATGGTTAAAAACAATGTGCGTGAGTGTGTGTATGTGAGTGTTTCACATGTTTTGGAGGACTTCATTTAGAATTTATTCTACCTAGGACTTTTAATTAACATTCAACAAAATGCCACCTATATGCCAGAGAATAGGTTTGGTTGGGGGATGGGGGAAAACCCTGCTTCCCAGTTGGAAAAATAATGGTTATGTATAGTTATAATATGCTTAGAAATTTACTAAACAATTTCAGCTACACTGTCAATTTAATTCTCAGAAAATCTTGTGAATTAGTTATTAGGTATTATTTTGTTCTTTTCTAGGTCAAGAAAATGAAGCTCAATGAGGTGCAAAAAGTCATTAATAAGTGATACAGATGACCTCTTGAATTCAGATTTCCCAGGTTTAATGCTATTTTTACTCATACGTATTTTTGAGAAATATAGGGATTTTAAAATATAAAATTTACTCAGTCCGATATTCTTTATAGATTTCATAAACACCTTCTAATAATCAATGCCTTGTTAGGATTATGAAAGGGTAATATATTCTATAAACTATAATTTGACCATGAGTTTTCTTACAGGAATTAGGCTAGATACTGAGGAGACATTGAAATGTAAAGTCATTCTTTTAATTTTAAAATATACTTGACAGGTATGATTAAATTTATAACCAAATGAATAGACAATCAAAAAACATTTATTTAGATTTCACTAACTCAGAAGTTAGTGGTAATTTCTACAATATTTGCTAACATTTCTTTAGTTCACTAAACAAGTTTTTCTTTTTTTGGTGGTTGAAATAAAGTAAATAAGTTTGCCAGATAAGAGTAAATATTAAAAATAACTATATTTTCAAGGATCTCAAGCACTTCGATTGCATCTGTGGTTATGAAATCATTATGGGGTAATTACAAATTTGTTCCTAATAACTTTTAAAGCTTACATCATCAAGAGGATCTCTCATTTTTTACACTTTAAGAAGGTTACAAAGAATATTTATATTTTACAGATTATTTTCATTATATTAATTTGTGTTCTCCCTAGGCCAAATATGTTTTCTTTAATAAATGGATAATGTTTTTATTTATAGTCCTCAAATAAAGTAAAATATTAATTCCTTCTGTCATTCATTATATAATACTGAAAGATGAGCAAAAACAACTATTTTTTTTCTTTATGGATGGAGACAATATAATACATTTTTCTAATTAGGTACATAGAAATCCAGCAATGAAAAAGTGAACGCACATTTCTGCTTTTATCTATCCAATGTACTAACATGTAAACTGAGTTTGTTTAAACAGTTCAAATCTCAGTCACTTCTATGTAAATGTTAGGTAGGATTTTTAATTGTATACATTTACGATAATCTAAATTCATGATAGTTATTTTCCATTTCAGATTTTCCAAAGACCTATTATGATGCTTACATTGATCTAATAAAATGAGTTAAAAATTCAAACACAGAATAAAATGAGGCAAATAAACTTTTGAAAAAGCAAAATTAACGTTTTTGTGATTATTATTTCATATCTTTAGGGGGTTAGGAATACTGTTTTTATGAGCATTGACCATTTTGAGGTAATCACTGATGAAGGCTAAATGTCCATCTGGTACATAGACCTTATTTAATATTACCACCTGCTTGTTCTACTCTAATCCCCTGGTCCCTAATTGCCTTTATTTTATCCTCATGCGCTTTTCTCAAAATAATGGACCTTTATGCTTTATGTGTTGATGATGTCTGGCTCTTTCCACTGAAACATAAGTTCCTTTGTCAGAAATTTTCTTTGGTTCTAAAGCTCCGAAGTGCTTCAAACTTAGAAGGAATTTGGTTCACATATTTAAAAATAAAAGGGAAAATGAATCTCATATTATTTTAAGGAATAATATCTACTGTTTCCCTTCTGTGGTTTGTAAGTAAGGAAAGTAGCAATTCTGCTTCTCCCCTCAGAACACTTCATGTCAGGAATAGGTCAAAGGAAAAGTTTGAAGATTCCAAGTGGAAGATGCAGCTACATTTTGTAGTCAATGAGTAAACACATATTCGCATACTGTACGCCAGATGAAATCAGGCCCTGAGCATACAGATTTTAAAAAGCACTTTCTGTTTTGAGGAACTAAAAATGTGATGTGCTATTTAGTTAAGAACATGGCATTTGAAATCAAATTAGACTGCGAATCGTGAGTCTTGCTTTTACTGGTTACGAACTTGGGCAAGTTAATAAAACTAGAAAAGTTTCAGCTTCCGTTTATTTGTTACATGGCATGGAAGTAATAAAATCTACCTCATTGAGTTTCTGTTTGAAACTGAATGAGATAAGTATATAATATGCTGGGCAAGGCATAAATACTTAATAAATATCATCAAGCAATAATAATAATTGTCATCATAGCAGAATTTGGTTATTATAGATTCGGTGTTTGCAACAAATCACTTTTTGTTTATTTTTAATTTTCTTTTCCCAGACATTTTCAGACTTACATAAGATATAGGATTGTCGTCTTCTTCTATAAAGTTCCAAATATTCTATCTTTTGAAGCATTTTTTCCCACTGAGGGCTATTGTTTTTAATGACTATGAACCAATCAAAGTGAACATTTTCTCAGTCTTTCTTCCTGTAGAGAATTTGTGGCTCTGATGGAAGCTATTCACATTGCTCTGTTTCCAAACACCCTCAAGGATTGAACATTTAACTCAGACTATAATAATCTGAGATAATAATCATGGTTTTCTATTTCTTGGCCCACCATGATTTGTTCAGACAAAGACATATAACTGTTGCCAAGGTAATGAAAACCCCCTCAAATGTTGTTTTACTTTTGTTTGTTTGTTGTTTTGTTTTGTTTCCAGTTAGAATCAGTTAGGTAGACATCCATGCTTTGGGGGACTTATATTTAGTTGCAGTGACTTCACTTGAGGGGCTTCATGTGACTTGCTTCCTTAACCACCTGGATGAACACCTTTACAACACAAAAGCATGAAAGAAAAGAGCAGAAAAAAAGCAAAATTAGGAGATGAGAAGAGACAGCAAGAAAGTCCTGATATTATATGTTTATTTTGGTTAAGTAGAGCCTGCACCGTTTGTAAGCATCCTAGTTGTGTGAGGCAATCATGACCTGGATTTCTGCTAGAGATTTCTGTGATGGCACTGGAATTACCTTGGAACTTTCGAAGGAATCACCTCTTTCCTGGGTCTCCTATGATGACTCTATCAATGTCCATGTTAGCTCTGTTCTTCTTTAATAGCAAAACAGAGCACAGACTCAGAAGCTTGGCATGTTTTTTCAACAGAGGGTTACATTATGGAGACATCTATCCATAAGTCAGTCTCTCCTGATGGTGCTGAAATGTAGTTATTTAGCATATTTTGTTTTAGTCACTGGGTACTATTAAACACTGAGTTTCAATGTATTCTATCATTTTCGTGGGATAATAACTGGAAATGTGGATATTATGCATAATATGGAAACATTCTTTTATAAATTATTAATGTTTTTGCAAATAAATTTATTTAATTAATCAATTAATTAATTTATTTATTTATCTGCAGTTTTTGGCCAGGGCTGCATTTGAACCTGCCACCTCTGGTATATAGGCTGGTGCCCTACTCCTTGAGCCATAGGCGCCACCCTGTAAATAAATTTCTTATAAATTTCAGTTAGTTCCCTTCCCTTCTTCCTTTAAATGATTTTCCATTGAATATTCATTATTTGTCCATGGACTTTAATATTTATGTTTAAATTCAGACAATAGTAGCAAGAATAACTATATTAATTATATAAACTACTCTTTTATGTAAATGTAAACATAGGGCTATATGTTTCTTCCATTGTTTCAGGAAAAAATGATTTTTTTCAATTTTTTAACATTAATAAAAAATATGCATTTGTGCTAAAATTCCTGCATAGGACACATGATGTCTAATAAGTGTTTCAGGACCACTTAATCTTATGCAAAATTACCTGACTGTTTCTGTTTTGTATTGTGTTTTTGTGATTACATTCTAATTATATTTGTTTTCTTTCAGCATACCTTTCTGTACTGTTTTATTTTCCTAACATGTTTATGTGATTGGAAATGGAATTACTGAGCTCATTGGAATTCCCTTCAATTAAAAGTAAGTAAACTTCAAGTGTAGGATTGAGGGATAATGGCATGATAAAGTTGTGTATATTGCAGTAAATGGATATTAAAATGATGGATGGTGCCTGTGGCTCAAAGGAGGAGGGTGCCTGCCTCATATACGGAGGTGGTGAGTTCAAATCCAGCCCCAGCCAAGAAAAAAAGATTATTTTGCCTGTCCAAAATAATTTTCAGCCTGAGTTCATGTGAATGATATGTTGCTGTATTTCTTTTCTCATGTCGTACATCCAAATATTTCTATAAACATAACTCTCAGCTTGCTATATGAGAAACGTTTTCTCTCAATGATAGTGTAAATGATTCTCTTTTTTGTTTTAAAAACAGCAAATGGTTTTGTGAGGATGTTTACAGTTCCTCATTGTTTCCATTATGAGTGCTCTCAGTGTTTTTATTTACCCTTTTACATACAGGAAATTCTGCAGATGTAGGACAGCTGGTTTCTAGTCAGCAAACACAGATAGGAAAAGAAAAAGCCACAGCTTCAAAGCCATAGGTTCTTTGCTGCAAATCATCCTTTCAAAGATGTTTCCTCCTTTACTTTCACCATCTCCTGAAAATGCATTAGAATTAAGAGACAATTTGTCCATCATAATTCTTATAGATAAGTTACGTGGTTTAAGAGAGGCAGGGGAAACGGAGCCAGTTGCTGCAAACTCATGGATTTTATTGCATTTGGGAATTACCATTTACATGACAGTTTGAATTCTGATACTCATGTGTAATATTAAAAATAGAAAACAAGCACAAGCAAAAATCAAAAGTTAATGCTGCTGCAGGCATGCTGCCAGTTGCAGCCAAATCCTGCTGAGCCATTGGTCTCTGAGGTTTTGAATAACTGTAGTGTTTGGCATTGCTTGAAGGGAAGTACATCTAGGATAGATCTTTACTCTCTACTGAACTACTTAGAACTGGAGATACCGAAATTCAACACAGGATTATTTTCATTCACTGATACATAGGAAATTACCTGGCTGTGATGGCTCTGAGAAATACCCTGTGAATGCTAAAACACTACCAGTTCTAAGGAAAATTTTCATTAGGGATGCCGAAAATGAGATTTTGTAGAAAACTAGGGATTACTTTTTGAAATTTATCTATTAATGATTTTTAAAATTTATTTTAGAGAGGTACTTATCTCAGTAATGCTGCATTATTCAGGAATAAGTTAAATAGTTCAAATCAAACTGCAGTAAAATGCAAAATACAAATGACAGAACATACTTTGAATATAGGAAATAACATTTAAACTGCTGTTTACCTTTTGAAAGATTTATTTACACCGTTAACTTCCCAAAAAAGTATATTTGAATACAATTTATATTTTTCATATTTTAAGTATTTTCTTCAAAATGTGAAAATATCTATTTTTAAATGTTCAGTATGTAAACAATAGCTGTATTAAACAAAAACCCCATTTTGCTGAATGATCATGCTAATTCATATAATTTTGTCTCTAAAGAATGTATTACCTGTTCTATCTTTTTAAGTTTTGTCAAAAATCATTAAATATAAAAGTATATTTTAAAATAATGATACGAGGAAAAACACATTTTAAATTTAAACTCTGAAAAACTCCTACTCAGGGACAGCTTTCAAGTTTATGCTTTTGCACTTGATGAAAGGTAAATTCTCCTCCTCTGTCATTTCTCTTACTTCTCAGGATGGCAAGCAAATACCAACTCCCACAATAAGATTATTTATTTTAAGTGCACTGAGTTTGTCACATGAAAAAAAAGTAACTCAATATCACTGCTTTATGTCGCCCTAGACGTCATTTCAAAAATGTATGCTTACTCTTTTCCTGGTAGTATCCTGACTGTGATGTCTTTAAATGGTATTGTTATTTTTCATAATTGATAGCAATGAATACTAAAATATTCCATTCATATCAAACATGATTAAATATGAGACGTAAAGCAGTATAGTTATTCACCACTGCATTTAGTTTACTGCTTTTTCATTATTTAAGGACTAAAACAGGTCACTTATGTTCTCAAGATATAAAAATATGACACCTTTTAAGTAGTCACAATTGAAAGTATAGACATATATTCTCTAAAATTTTTCTATGAATCATTTTTTCTTCTCCTTTCCTCAAGCACAGAGTAGGCGTAACCATAGCACACCATTCTTCTCTGAGCTAGAGTTTCTGTTACTTAATTGTTTTATCACATCATCTTCATGTTCATGACCAAAATTAGTAATGGCCTTTATTAAGGAGAATATGTCTCAATGGAAAAAACTCCATTTGCTCACTTTCAAAGATCAATGTAAATGCAAAAATGAATAAAGTCCAAAAACACTGCATTGCGTTATATGAGCTGTATAATTAGTTACTCAACTAGGAAGCTTGCACAAGAATCATATTTGTCTCTCATTAATATTAACAAATGACAAAAAGCCATGAACATTTTGGGGCATGAAAATGGAGCATTTAATCCTACACTCCCAAGATATTATTTTATCTTTTTTAAAAATAATACTACCATAATTTTGTAAGGAAAATTATATCAGTGTTAGCTTTCAAGGATCTGAATTAGATTTTTTTATTCTTCTTTCACTTTTTGCAAATTATATTTTCTGCCAGAAGTATAATGGCCCTTGGACAAAGCTAAAGGTGAAAGAAACCCAACAATGCTTTCATCCTACTGTGAACCATGGGCCAGTGAGTTTGGGGACTTGTGTTTTATCCTAACTTTGCTCTGCTTTGAGGATTATATTCTTGCCATCTTCTCAGTAGTTGCAGAAGATTAAAAGAGCTCCTATGAGATTTGGCTATGGTACAATGGCTGAGCTACATGAGCTGGAAAATTTGTAAAACAGCATCAATTGTAAATTTGGAACAGTATTTGTTGGCATTAAGATCTTCTATTTTGTAACTCAGAATAAGAAAAAGAACACTTTCTCTACTTTATTTTTTTCTTAGTTTATACTAAATTTACTTTTGCATATTTATGACATATATTGCATAGATTGTTCATTGCCTTATCCAATATTTTACAATATAATATTTTAAACATTTACTAATAATTGCTTTAAGTCATAGTGTTACATATACTAAATAAAAGAATAAAAGATAAAGCAGACCAGTCTTTACATTTTTAACTGAAACAAGCTAAAACAGATTATTTTTAATTTTTCCATTTTTTCATCCAATCACAAAGATTGAGTTTTACCATTGTTAAATAATCCTTGTTAAAATGCACACAAATATTCTCCAGAATTTGAATGTGAGAAATTTTCTCCAAAGACATAAATAAAGAAAATATAATAGTAAAATTGATTAAATAAAATCTAGTCCTAATATTGTAGATACTTCCCCTGTAGAACAAGTCTATTTGGAAGTAAACTGGTTTTAAGCAACATGACTTCCCTGATAAGATTAAGCAACAAACTCAATTAGTTTTAATCAGTAATGTAAGAGAAACAGATTTTAACTTAATTAAAACTAGCAGAAGTAAACTGCCTTGTACGATAATGGTAGATAATGAAATTTGAATTCCACTTCTTGGCAATAATATCACGAGGACTATCTATTTGGAAGAAGACACGTACAAAGGCCTTAACAGTCCTTGGATAGTTCTAATGATTAAAAGTAAATAGACATTGGACTTGTTAAGGCAAGAGATAGCCACCTCCTAGTTAGTACTTAAAAACACCAAATTAATATGATTGGTCTCATCACATTTTTACCAATGAAATAAACAGCTTTTGTGATTAAAATATTATTATACTAAATATAATTTGCAATTAAACATAGGTTTACTTGTAGATGTGGGTAAGTGAATAGTTTGGGATATGTTGTCATTTTCTTTAGGAAATGCTGTTAATATAAAAACTTATCTTCAGTACCTATTTATGAAAGGAAAATAATATAGAAATAAGTTACAGTCAGTAGTAATGTTTAAATATTAACAGCATGAATTATACTTTACATTTGGGATACCATGGCTTTCAAACTTCAAGCAGGTATAATTAATGTGTTTGTTTTTATTTTACATATAAGATGAAAAGAGCTTTTGAAAGTATGATTAAAATTTTCTACCAAAATAGAACAAATAAGTATGGAAAATATCATCCAAAACATATTGTTGCTTGCATTTTGTTAGCTGATTATCTTCTGTAGTCCTAATCTGAAGAAAAAAATGTATAACTGGTAAGTTGAGGCAAAAAAAAAAAAGATTTTAGCTATTGATTTTATTATTTTAGTGTGTGAGAGGGATGTTAAACTTAAAAATGACTCTGCTTACTTTGGAGATAAATCAGAAGAGATATTTGAAGATTCTTTTGAAAAGCTAACAGTGAATTTTTTAGTGTAAAACTTGAAAATATGAAAAACTATCATTTGTGAGTATATAAGACCCAGTGGTACTATCACGTGTAATGAGCTATTTTCCTCAGGTGGAGAAATTCACAGTTCTTAGAGAATCTTTAAAGTTCACTATAACAAATTAAAATACAAATAGAAAAAATAAGTACATTTGCCCTAGTATAAATGAAATTTTGCTTAGTCTCATGCAGTTCTTCGCTCCATCATAGCTAGGTGACCTAGTCTGGACTGTATTAGTCAGGGTCATTCTCTAATACAATTGTATTCTGCATGTTGAGGCACATCATATTTATTCAAAGAGAGAAGGAGGAAATATATCTATGTCATGTTGCCCTAGACAGATGGAAATCATAATTACAGATAAAAGATTATGTTGAAAAAAGAGTACAGATTAAGAAGAAATAATACAAAATCAAGACAAGTGTTCTTTTATGCAACTAGTGTTTTCTTTTTTCCCTTCCGCCCTCCCTTCCTTCCTTTCTTCCTTTCCTTTTCTATCTTGGTTTATGACTTTCCATTCAGCTCTCAGTTCCAGTCAGTTTCAGGATCTTCAGCAACTATTTTTTCTAGGTATCTTTTGTACTTTTCAGTCCACCAGATTTATCTTTCTTATTTCATGTCTACGTAACACAAGGAGTAATAAAGTAAATAAAGTCTAGAATGGCATAGATTCATTCTAAAAACATCCCATGTCCCCATATACTATACAATTTTATTTTTCTACTATGATCATGTTTATTTTTATATATGTGCATAGGCATATTAATACATTTATTTCTATATATTTAAATTTATATGTTTATCATAGCATTTCTTTTAATATATGATATTTACTTGTTGTTTATTTTTCCCCATCAAACTGTAGCTTATGTTTCCTTTATCCTTTCGTTCCTTCTTTTCTGAAATATTTACCAAAGTCCTACTACTTGCCAGTCACTCTTTAAGGCACTGGGGAAACAGCAGTGATTATAAGGGTCAAATTATCTGCTCTTATTGCCCATTCATTCTTAGATGGCAGAAGGAAAAATAAATACATGAGCATACATACACACATATCTAATATATCCAGTGAGGAAAAGTGATATGAAAAAGAAATGTAAAAGTAAAAAGTGATGAAGCGTGGTGCATTATGAACTGCTTTTGAGCAAACATTAATGAAGTAATGGTAGGAACCAGGTGAAAACCAGTGGAAGAGATGCTGAGGCCGAGAGAACTGCGATAGAAATGTTCTAATCACAAATAGCTAACCAATAACAAATTTATAAACAGCAATTGATAAAATGGACAATTCAAGGGAAAAGGCTGATACTAATTGAAGATTTGGCATTTGTTTAGATTGTTAAATATATTAAAGTTAATGAGAAACATATATTTTTGCCATTTATAGGTGGAAAAGTATTTAGAAGACTGAGTGAAAGTTAAAAACAGCTCTATTAAAGAAGAAGTAGTTGGCATTCTCTTCTACAACCTGTAACAAACACAGTTGGCTTTAGTAAACTAGGATTTTTCTAGTTTAGCTGTTGCTCATCATGTAGGATATTTTTCCAAGGATTTTTTATATAAAAGGAAAAAAGAAGATATTTACCTATAAATATTCTAATCAAAAAAATATATATATATATCACATTCTGTGAAGGTCACTTCCTAAATACAAGGGGAACTTGAAGAAGTTGGCTTCAGAATCTCTTTCCAAAATATTACATTTATATTGATGGAAATATGTTTCAATAACTTAGTTAAAATATGAGAAAATCTAGAAATATGTCCCTTGACCTACATAAAAGCATTATTATATAAACAGACCTGGTGATTATAGGCATTTATTTTAACATTGGAATCCGTTCTCAGATTTTTTCCCTTACACTAAATCCATACAACTATAAAAAGTGCTCTTGTGTGCATATACATTTCAAAAAGAACTTATAGAATCTTAATAAATTTCTTTTTAATGTATATTGCTATGTTATAATATTGCTTCTTAATTTTATTATTTTTTGAATTATAGTAGCAAGATACAAAATGTTGCTTCATCATGAATAATAATATAGAGCTAATTTATAGCTTTCATATGAAGGCTAAAACCCAATTATAGCACAAGAATACAGGGAAAAGGGAAAGGGAGGGGAGGGGAGGGGGGAGAGTGGGTGGAGGGAGGGCAATTTGTGGGATCACACCTATGGTGCATCTTAGTAGGGTACTGGTGAAACTTATCAAAGGTAGAGTATCAATGTCTTTATATAGTGATTAAGAAAATAGATCATCTCTTCATGTTGCATTTTAAATTCTATGAATTTCCATCCATACGTTAACATTCTTCAATTCTTATTTATAATCCTTCACACATACGTGTATGCATTATTGGAACTATATTCATATACTCCCACAATAGCATTAAAGAAAACATCTTTTCCTGAGAGACCCTAGCTAAGAAAATATTTCCAAATGTTTACAGACAGACCAGTAAAGGTATCGGTAGGACAGTAACAGGGAAGGGTGAATTTAATATTTAAAATTCTGATTAGTTAACAACATACGTGAATTAGACTTTACTTACAGAGGCCATGGTTTACATTACCTTAGAGACAGGACATTATAGCATTTTTTAACCCAATTTAATTAGCAGGATACTGAGATTCCAAATAGCTGTCTTAGAATTTCTACTATGTCCTAAAACAAAGTGTCCATAAATCTAGAGAGAGGATCCTGGCCACCCTATGAAGGAATTGTTAAGAAGTGATCACAAAATTGGTCTTATGACTCTTAAATATTTATCTAGCTCAAAGGTGTATAAAAGGAAGCAAAGAAATTGATTGGAAGTATCTGAGGAGGAAGAATTCGTTTGGAGTGGCAAGGGTGGTGTATATGGCCATAACTTTTCACCACCTGAGATGAAATAACAGAGGCAAGGTAATTTATTTACATGATGCAACGTTGACCTCTAAACCTGGCTACATGTTCGCAGAGATTCAGATGCTATGGGATCCATACTATCAAATGACTGGAGAGAGCTCTTGGAATAAGCTATGTGTCTGCTGCTTTAACCTTACAGCAAGCAAAAATGCAAACGTTTGAGTAAAGAAAAATTCTGCGTAAGGTTTTCTTTAGGTTAAGTACATTCATAGTATGTTGCTGGGCTTCATAAATCCTGAGGATTGAATTCAGGAGGGTTTTGTATTGAGGTAAGGGACACAGGCTGTTTATGGATTTGAGCAGAGCCAAAAAAAAAAAAAAGGAGAAATATTTAGAGAGGAAAATTCTGTGCATCCAGCATATTGCAAGCAAGCACTGGGCCATCCTCTCTAAAGTTTTGCAAAGAAACCAAAGGCAGTGAAGAATAATCAGGAGCTACTTGAAGGATTTCACAGTCTTGCCTAGAGAAAGGCCAACCTTTGATGATTCTCCCTTGATATGCCTGCCTTGCATTTCCAGTCCTTCCCAACACTGGGCCTTAATCCACTGAGCTGCCAGGACCAATTTATGGGTGCTCTTCCAATAAATACTCCAAGTTTTAAACATTAATACTGTAAATTTCCCCAACCGTTAAATCCTTTAAGATGACAAAACACAATGACAATTGTTGCTGTGGTCTTTTCATCAAATGATACACTCTTTTCCACTTTGTAGAGAACTGGCAAAAATAGATCATCCTGATAAGTCAGAATTGTCCAATTCTAGTATCTCAAACTGACCATAAGATCTCTGAGCGGCCTCTTCACATGGGATCCCCTTACTGAGGGCAAGACAATTTCTGAAGGTCTTAGCAGAACAAGTTCCATGATCCATCCCTTCTATCTCTGACTACTACTACTAATATATATCAAATTCAGCAATAAGGAGAAAAGGTACAAAAAGGCCAGCTCAGAAATGTGTTCAGGTAAAGGGTTTTGAGCTCAGAAGGAACCCCTTTATTTATTTGCTGCTGCCATCATGAAATTACTAATAATTCTATTTTCGAATTTAGGTTTTGTAAGTGATGTCCAATGGGCCAGTGAGGCGTGCAAATGGGCAGAGGACGCAGATGCAGTATGTACTCGCCCTGTATGCATACAGTATTTTCAATGCCCTACGAGCATAGAATTCTGGTGAATTTACAATATTGTGGGACTTAAACAAGACTCAAAGAGATTCTGTTTCCTAAGTCTATGGTGGAGTAAATGAGGACACCAACAGCCCCAGCAGATCATGATTCAAATGCAGAAAGGAGGCAATTCTGGCCGGGCACTGTGGCTCATGCCTGTAATTCTAGCCCTTTGGGAGGCCTAGGTAGGTGGATTCCTTGAGCTCAGGAGTTCAAGATCAGCCTGAGCAAGAGCAAGACCCGGTCTGTACTAAAAGTAGAAAAACTAGCCGGGTGCGTGAGGTGGGCACCTGTAGTCCCAGCAACTTTGGAGGTTCAGGCAAGGGGATCACTTGAGCCCAGGAGTTTGAGGTTGCTGTGAGCAATGATGATGCCATGGCATTCTATCCAGGGCCCCTGCGCGACAGAGTGAGACTGGGTCTCATAAATAAATAAATAAGTAAGGCAATATTGAGAAAACACAATGAGCAAACTTTACCGTATTCTTTCTTACTCATGTCATGCTCCTGTATTAGCCATCCACTTATGCTGAAATTGATGATACTAAAAGAAAAGGAAAGGTAGGAAAACCTATAGTTCCTTTCTGTTTCGGTCCTTCCTTATTCTTTAATAAAGTGAAGGTAGAGAGTATTGGTTGAAATTAAGCATAATAAAAAGCGAAATAAAAATAGTTGAGTTAGTTGTTCAATGTTTCTACATTCTGGTAAGAATGAAATACATATGCATGCACTATCTACAAGATATGAATTATGTAACACTGGTGATTCTACATGACTGAAATGCCCTTAGATTTGCATTTACAATGGAACTGCATGATATAACAATGGATAGTAAAATTCAGGGTAATACTCTAAAATATTAATTTGCTTTATTTAGTACGATGTTAAATAGCAAATAACAACACCATGGCAAGTTGACAGAAAGATTGTGGAATAAACAGCTTTATATTTTAGGAATTTTAATGGCACTTCTTTTCCTGCTTTTTGAACAAGGGGCCCTGGATTTCCTTTTTCACTGGGTCCTAAAAATTATGTAGTCAGCCCAATGTGTAGGCTGAAGAAAAGTACAATCCAATCCTGAACATTTTGCCTTTTCTGGGTTAGAAGTGAGAGGAGAAGGGAGATTTAGTATGCACAGTAGAATGTTGTTATTAAATCTATAAAGTTGTAGAGATAAGACTTGGTGCTGAAATTTGACTCTGACCTGAAATCTTTTGACCTGGGCAAGTTACTTATCCCAACATATGCCATAGTTTTAGCATACATAAAATTGGCAAAATCATATTTTCTACTAAGAATGTGGTAAGTATTAAAGGAAAGTGTTAAAATGTTTGACAGAATGCCTGACCTTGTATAAGCACCTTGTAATGTATGGTTGAGCTTTAATTATTACTACATTCCTGTATACATAAGAACTGTTTTAAACATAACCGGTTTCGAGGTGACCTTCTTAAGTCACTGCCCAGATTGCAGGAGCCAGACAATTATTGCAGAAAAACATAGTCCAAAAATTTTATGAGCAAACATGATTTCTTAAAGTTAGCTCTTTTTGAAACTTGAACCTCAACCTACCTCCTATTTCAGAGTTCTTAAAAACCATTAACAATCATGGGTTCAAATAATCTTCTTCAAATGATAAACTATGAATAGCACTGGTACTCAAGCAAAACAACAGTATATTTTACCAGTGTGGAATTTGAATGAAAACATTAAACACTTTATGATTTGCTGATATTTACATAAGCTTAAATTTCTGTTGAACATATTAAAAGGCATATCTTTATACTCAAAAGACATAATGTCTAATACTCATAAATTTTTAACATAAATGTTTCTTCTGAGGATATTTCTAAAACAAGAACTTTTTTTTTTTTTTTTGGCCAGGGCTAGGTTTGAACCCACCACCTCCAGCATATGGGGCCAGCGCCCTACTCCTTTGAGCCACAGGTGCCACACTAAAACAAGAACTTTTTATTTATTTATTTTGAGACAGAGCCTCAAGACGCTGCCCTGGATAGAGTGCTGTGGCATCACAGCTCACAGCAACCTCCAATTTCTGGGCTCAAGCGAGTCTCCTGCCTCCGCCTCCCAAGTAGCTGAGACTACAGGTGCCCGCCACAACGCCAGGCCGTGTTTTTTTTTTTTTTTTTTTTGGTTGCAGCCGTCATTGTTGTTTGGCGGGCCTGGGTTGGATTCAAATCCGCCAGCTCAGGTGTACGTGGCTGGCGCCTTAGCCTGTTGAGCCACAGGTGCCAAGCCAAAAACAAGAACTTTTTAAAGACAACCTTATTAAAGCTAATTTTTCAAACATGAATAAACTGTACAAGTATATAAATAAACTATCATTTCTATCCATAAATTCAAATATACTACATATTTATTCACCTATGCATATAAAATTATGATCTAAAATTGTCATCTGGACTCTGAGTAATTTTTTTCTTTGTCTGGACCATTGTTTTTCAAGTTGTAAGTCATGATCCATCAGTGATTCACAAAATCATTTTAGTGGGTTATGACCAGGAATATTTTTTAAATAGAAGAATAAAAATGATCACTCTGTCACCTATACGAACGATTAGTGTTGTTCAGTGAATGTTTGTTTCAGATGTGTGTATATGTGTGTCAAAGAATGTGCATATGTATATACGTTCCGAGTTGAGATTAAAATTTGGAGAACTTTTTTTTTCTTGCTGTTTATGAAATAAAAGTGGCTCTTGAATTTCAGACTAAGCTCATGACAGAAGAAATTTATTTAAATTCTATAGTTGTACATGTTAAATAGAACCCTTGAGATAAAACACATTTTTAAAGAAAACTATCTTTAAAAAGAGCATTTGCAAAAAAAGAAAGATAGAGATGGCTCTGTTTTCAGTTTCTGCACCCAAAAACATATTTTCATCATCATAGAATTTCATATTGCACCTCAGCTTGAAGCCAGTTAATACATATCATGCCATCAATGGAAATTTTCTAGAAAACTTGATCTTACTTGATCTTTGCTATTTACAGAAGATAACAAAGATAAACACCAATCATTTCATGAATGGAGATGCCAGTATCATCAACTGGAACTAATTTTTTTTTTCCTATGCTCCAATACTATTTTAATCTTTGTCTTTATTATAGTAGTTTATGTTTCTCTACAGTACATTGGGCAAATAATGATTATGATGAGAGGCGACACAATGAATGGATGAAACAATTCTGATTGTTTTCAAAATTGGGAACACTCAAATTTATCCGACATTATCCAAACACTTCAGAGGCTTTATTACTGCCCTTTAATGTTAAGGAATAATAGAAATTGTTACCTATGTTCCTTCAACACAGTGCTCGTGGGTAAAGGTGGAGGACTAGGGAACAGAAAGGTAAAGCAATGAGGGAAAATAAACAACTATCACTTTTAGTCCTACAATTTCTGGGATTCTGGAAAGTCATCTCTAGTGACAATTCCTAGTCATAGAACTTCTATGATTAAAAATTGTCCTAATAAAGTACAGAGCAATAACCCTGATACTATGCTACACATAAACATATTTTAAAAATCTAGTATTCTATCTGTCTGATCTTGGGTAAGGGCTTTAACTACCTGTACCTCAGTTTCCCTATCTATAAAACAAGAAAAACTAGAAAAGGATGCACATATACATCCATAGAGTTGCTGGAAAGCTTAGATGAGCTAGTGAGTATAAAATCCTAAGCATATGCTAGATCCCAAGAAATGCTCTGAAATGGTTGTGTTTAGGGGGCAATCTTCATTGAAAAGCCAAATGATTTTTATGAGGAAACAGTTAAAGGAGCTGTGTGTATTTCTGGAAGCATGATTTGGGCAATTCAAACTGAGATAAGTCATCAAGTGGCTACATATAGGTGGTGAAACCAGCAATCTAGCAAACCACAAACCTCTTAGAAAATAGCTGGGACATTTCAAGAGGGCACGGACTATCATTGAGTACTTTTATATCATTGATGAAACTGATCTATTTTAGCAATTTCTCCAAATTCAGCCTTAAAATGTGATCTGAGTTTTAAACTGGATAAAAAAATTTTTATTGTTCTCAAATGTATAAATGCTCCAAGAACATTTGAAAATTTTATCGTTCTTAGTTCATTTAAATATATCTTACTTCTTTTCTTGTGGCGTCTAAGTCAATGCATGCATGGTGAAATTTTTTGGTG
>CAUYRH010094652.1:0-10550 GCA_963574655.1 Perodicticus potto
TTCTTTTTTTTTTTTTTTTTTTGGGACAGAGCCCCAAGCTGTCACCCTGGATAGAGTGCTGTGGCATCACAGCTCACAGCAACCTCCAATTCCTGGGCTCAAGCGAGTCTCTTACCTCTGCCTCCCAAGTAGCTGGGACTACAGGCGCCCGCCACATCACCCGGCCATTTTTTGGTTGCAGCCATCATTGTTGTTCGGCGGGCCCGGGCTGGATTCGAACCCGCCAGCTCAGGTGTACATGGCTGGCGCCTTAGCCTGTTAAGCCACAGACGTTGAGTCCTTTTTTTTTTTTTTTTTTTTTTTGGTGGGCCCAGGCTGGATTTGAACCCGCCACCTCAGGTATATGTGGCTGGCACCTTAGTCGTTTGAGCCACAGGCGCCGAGCCAGTGTCTTAGTTCTGACCAGCATTCTCCCCACAGTTACGAAGGATGTTAAAAGGGGGAAACAGGGCAAAGGGTATGAGTTTTCACTTTTCAACTTTTCTGTCAATTTAAAATTATTCAAAAATTTAAAAGTTTTTCTTAAAAAAGGAGTTAACTGAATCAGGAAAAAATGGTGAATAAAAAATAACTGAGTCTCGGATAAACATCCAAACAGAGCAGTGAGGATCAAAGGCGGAGCCATCACATGTGGCTTTTTTCCCTAGCACTCGGGGAGGCTGAGGCAGGAGGATCCCTTGAGCCCAGGAGTTTGGGGCTGTGGTGAGCTGTGATGACGCCACAGCTCTCCAGCCTGGGTGACAGAGCAAGACTCTGTCTCAAAGATAAGCTGACAAGGGAGGTCCCACTGAAGGCACGAGAGAGGTAGCAGAAGAGCAGGGACGAGGGGAGGAAGAGTTTCAAAGAGAAAGGCAAGGCCAAGAGAGCCGACAACTGCAGAGCCAGTCCAGAGCCAGGGTCACAGAGGGGTGGGTGGGGCCAATGCTGCCCAGCAGCTGGAAGGTGTGGAAACCAGACTGCAGAGGGGCAGGGACGTTCAGGGGCTCTCACGCTAGGGCAGACCTCGTTCAATGTCATGGTGCCTCTTTGCATGCATCTTGCCTTATGTTCACACAGCATTTTTACATTTTCTGACGACTATTCTAAAAAACACATATAAAAAGAACATGGCAAACAGAACTTCTATGACTTCCCAGGAACCCACAAGTACTAGCCCTACTCAACCCAGTTACAAGAGAGGACAACAGGAGAGCCATGTTCTGCTGACTAGAGCGCAGCAGACGTCAGCCACACACTCACTGCAGAGCCACTCACAGATGGGGAAATGTCGTCATCGTATTTTTTCAGCTGATTCATAAATTCCAGATGCTTCTTTTCCTCCTCCAGTTGTGCCACAGACTGCTCGCTCTTCTGTAATTTCTGCTGTGTATTGGCTAGCTCGTCTCGCAGCCACTGATTCTCCTGGCACAGCCGGCGGACCTGCGCACGCAGCTTCTGTTTTTCTGACTCAACGGCATTCAGGTGATTTGACAAAGCCATCATGACCTGGGCAGACAGAGACATGCACGGAGCTGAAGCTCACTGTCTAATGAGCGTGCCCATCTGTGCTAGCGTCCTGCGGGAGCAGCTCTAGCTTACACACAGGCATTTTCTCCAAAGTAAGAAAGTATAATCTGCCATTTATTTCTCTTTTCTCCTTCAGCCACACACTATGTAATAGGGTGTAATAAGAATATCACATGCTCAAAACATCCAAAAAAACCAACCTAGGGCCAGGTGTGATGGCTCATGCCCATAATTCTAACACTCTGGGAGGCCAAGCAGGGTGGATGGTCTGAGCAAGAGCGAGATCCCATCTCTAAAAATATCCGGGCACTGTGGGGAGCGCCTGTAGTCCCAGCTACTTGGGAGGCTGAAGCAAGAGAATCATTTGAGCCCAAGAGTATGAGGTTGCTGTGAGCTATGACGCTACAGCACTCTATCCAGGGAGACAAAGTGAGACGCTGTCTCAAAAATAAAAAAAATAAAATAAAATCAGGTGTGGACAGTCACTTCCTCTATGAGAACAGAAGCTGGTAAGCAGTGGCTCCTCTTCTGCTCCATTCAGCCCCTGGACTAGAGGAAAGTTAGGAAAGAAGGCAGGTTTCAGTGTACTTAATTTTACACTAAGTATACTGGCCAAGCCAGAAGTTATCAGGGAGAGAAAAAGCCTAGATGCTTTCCTATCTATGTTAAGCGTGTCAGAAACACAGATTTAGTCAAATATGTGACCAATCTGGCCCTGGGGTACTGCACAGACTACCAGTTGTGGCCCAGCATCCTATCTCCCTTTCCTTCTTAGGCCTAAGGACGGCAACTGTTGAAGTGGGAAGACAACATTTCCCAAACTACCTCCGGCCTGCCTAGGTGCATGGCCCTGGAAGGAAAGCTAGCAGCACTGTGCCCGGCTTTCAGGAAGTAACCCTGAAGGGACAAGGCACGCCCTTCCTGACCCTTTCCCAGCCTAGAACAGGATCACGTGGCTGTAGCTGGAGCACCCTCTTAGTTCCTGAGATGGGCTGCCAGGGGATGGTGCAGACCAGGGCAGGAGCCCAAGAACCCCTGACAGCCAGGCAGCCAGGAGCCATCCCGGACAGCCTACCAAGGCCTATACGTGTCTTACATGTATCTGTGCTGCTGCAGCCACTATTTCTGTTTTTCAATACAGGCAGCCAAATTGAATCCTGCCCAAATGACACGGGTACCCCTACTTTGCCTCTGCTTTTAAAGGTTAGATAAACCCAAATCAACAGCCGTTTATATGACACGTACAGCCCACGTGTGAGTGAGTCTGGTATGCTCTAAGTGTCTTCCCTCTACTTCAGTGAAGCTGCATCATTTCACACCAAGTCTCCATTTTCCAGCCATCATGTTCATGCTCTCGTCTGAGCCCTCTTTATTCATACCTGTGCCTCGCTCAGGCCCAGCTCCAGCATCTCCAGCGACTTCCGGATCATGTTTGATTTCTCCTCTACCAGGTTGCTCTCGTCATCTTTCTTCAGACACTTCAGTGTCTCCAGTAAACTCTGTAGAATAGAGTTGTGCTCATTCTTCAGAGCTTCCAGGCCCATGATCACTTGCTTAGTCTTAGAAATGATTTCGACCTGCGTAAGCATCTCTAACTTATCATCCTTAATGTACACCATCGTGGACATGTTGTCATGCATTCTAGAACAGAAAAAGAAAAGAGAATGAGACATCACATAACAAGGTTTCTTTCTGTTACATCTTGAATAAGGCAAACATTTGTGAAAACTTTAAAACGAGCATTATATAGGAAAATAATAAATATGTGCATTTCTAATTTATGATCTTTTTTTGTAGAGACTGAGTCGCACTTTATCGCCCTCAGTAGAGTGCCGTGGTGTCACACAGCTCACAGCAACCTCCAGCTCCTGGGCTTAGACGATTCTCTTGCCTCAGCCTCCCAAGAAGCTGGGACTACAGGCGCCCGCCACAATGCCCGGCTATTTTTTTTGTTTTGCAGTTCACCGGGGCTGAGTTTGAACCCACCACCCTTGACATATGGGGCCGGCGCCCTACTCGCTGAGCCATAGGCGCTGCCCCCACAGTAACTTTTTCAAAACTCCATACTACTACAGAGAGCCCAGAAAACAAAGAAACAAAGGCCACCCCTCTGCCTGACCACATGTTATTCAGTGTCCCAGTGACTATGTGCTTATGAAGCGCACAACTCTCCAACTCCACAGGAGCACGTCCTTGCTGTGTGCAGGGCGGGATGCACTGCTGAGCCACGTGTGTGCCAGAAAGCCTCCTCTGTCCTGTTCAGCAACATTCCCAGTCTGGGACACAATATACATCTGCTAAATGAGTGGATGAGCCATTTTAGGAACAGTTTTCAGCAAACAAGATTAAAGTGCTGATCTCAGAATTTCTGAGGCACCAAGAACGAAGGGGCAGGGTCCCCAGGATTGGTGTCACTAGAGCAGGAAGAAGATAAAACAAGGCCTCCTGGCTCGGCACCTGTGGCTCAACGTGCTAAGGCGCCAGCCACGTACACCTGAGCTGACGGGTTCAAATCCAGCTCGGGCCCGCCAAACAACAATGACGGCTCCAACCAAAAATTGGCCGGGCGTTGTGGCGGGCGCCTGTAGTCCCAGCTACTTGGGAGGCAGAGACAGGAGACTTGCCTGAACCCAGGAATTGGAGGTTGCTGTGAGCTGTGATGGCACAGCACTCTATCAGGGTGACAGCTTGAGGCTCTGTCTCGAAAAAAAAAACAAAACAAAACAAGGCCTCCTTCCCCACCCCTGGCAGCATAGCATTTACTTATTACACCCAAATGATGCAACAGGTATTCTTTTGCCTTCCCCAAACTAGCAGATGCAAGCATTTTACTAAAACTTCCTCCAAGCTAAGTGGTGATAAGGACCTCCCCCCAAGGACATGCAGGCTAGCAGAGGTCACGCTACACAAACAAGCACACCAAAGATAAAGGCCCCAGACAGCGGACACAGGGTCAGAACACCAGGAAGGGCACAGCGACAAGGAGGGCATGAAGAAGCAGCGACATCCCAAGCGAGCCAGTCTTATAAACAGACTAGCTCTCGGCAGGTTCCAGGCACAGCCAGCAGAAGGGCAACAGCAGAGCAGAGCAGAGATGCGACAACGCCATCAGCTGAGCCACTGCCTGCTATTGTGGGTGGACCTGGTACCAAGCTAGAGGAGCAGAAAGGCATGACAACACAAGACGCCTGCCCCAGCCCACCATCATGTAACAAATGAGCCTCTCCTGAGAGAGGGACAGACAGGGGCTGTGTGTATGCTGCCTGATGTCTCTCCACTTGTGAGCTAAACCAGGGTGGCCAAAGGTGGGGGGGTTACCCAACACACAGTGCTAAGGCAGGCAGCTATGTATAAAAATTAGTTACACTCCCACCCTCACTATACACTAACATAAATTCCAGATTAAATAATTAACTTTTTCTGAAACAGGACTCACTCTGTTGCCCAGGCTCCTGGGCTCAAGCAATCCTTCTACCTCATCCTCCCCAGTACCTAGGTCCACACCCCGCTTTCACGTCTAAAAACACAGATGCTCACCACTGCATGACAACTGCCTCAGTACCCAGCACAGTAACATGCTGTGCAGTCTGGGCTGAGGTCACACAACCAGCCCCGGTGTGCAGTGGGCTGGTCCCTGGGTTTGGCTCAGCACACCCCATGGTGTGTGCATGATGATGAAACCAACTAGCAACACATTTCTCAGAACATTCCCACCATTAAGAACGACAGACACATGACGGTATCGGGTTGATACTCTGAACTGAGATGTGTGGTCGCTCTGTCTCCTGCAAGCACGGGACTGAGTGAGGCAGCACGAGAGAACTTGGAAGACCTCCAACCCTCAACTACTACTTATTTATAGAAAAATGGCAACCAAGCCTTTGTCTCCAGAAAGGAGATGGGTGGATTCTCTTCTGAGAAATCTGAGTAGCTCCAAATAGTAACATACATCCATCAACTCCGCAAATGTTTACGGAGCCACTACTGCAGGCTAGGCAATGCTTCAGGCACAGGGGTAGGAATTTACCAAAAAAAATTTAAGAAAAGGGCTGGGTGCAGTGGCTCACACCTGTAATTCCAGCACTCTGGGAGGCTGAGGCAGGTGGATCACCTGAGCTCACAAGTTCAAGACCAGCTGTGCCAGAGTAAGACCCTGTCTCTAAAACTAGCTAAGTGTGTTGAAGGGCACCTGTAGTCCCAGCTACTTGGAAAGCTGAGGCAAGAGAATCACTTGAGCCCAAGAGTTGGAGGTTGCTGAGCTGTGATGCCAAGGCACTCCACCGAGGGCAACAAATCAGACTCTGTCTCAAAAAAAAAAAAAAAATATATATATATATATATATGTATAAAATAACTTTTTATTTTTTTATTTTATTTTATTTTTTTTTTGAGACAGAGCCTCAAGCTGTCACCCTGGATAGAGTGCTGTGGCATCACAGCTCACAGCAACCTCCAATTCCTGGACTCAGCTTGAGTCTCTTAACTCCGCCTCCCAAGTAGCTGGGACTACAGGCGCCCACCACAACGCCCGGCCATTTTTTGGTTGCAGCCGTCATTGTTGTTTGGCGGGCCCGGGCTGGATTCGAACCCACCAGCTCAGGTGTACGTGGCTGGCACCTTAGCCCGCTGAGCCACAGGCGCCGAGCCTATTTTTTTTTTTTTTTTTGAGACAGAGCCTCAAGCTGTCACCCTGGATAGAGTGCCATGGCATCACAGCTCATAGCAACCTCCAATTCCTGGGCTCAAGCGAGTCTCCTGCCTTTGCCTCCCAAGTAGCTGGGACTACAGGTGCCCACCACAACGCCCAGCCATTTTTTGGTTGCAGCTGTCGTTGTCGTTTGGTGGGCCTGGGCTGGATTCAAACCCACCAGCTCAGGTGTACGTGGCTGGCGCCTTAGCCTGTTGAGCCACAGGCGCCGAGCCTAAATAACTTTTTAAAAAATAATTTAAGGGCTCAGCACCCGTAGCACAGTGGTTATGGCGCCGGCCACATGCATCAAGGCTGGCAGGTTCAAACCCAGCCCAGGCCAGCTAAACAACAATGACAACTGCAACAAAAAAACAGCCAGGTGTTATGGCAGGTGCCTGTAGTCCCAGCTGAGGGACTGGGAGGCTGAGGCAAGAGAATTGCTTAAGTCCAAGAGTTTAAGGTTGCTGTGAGCTGTAACACCACAGCACTCTATCGATGGCAACATAGCGAGACTCTGTCTCAAAAAATAATAATAAATTAATTAATTAAAAGTAAAAATAAAAACAGGTGGGTGGCACCTGTGGCTCAAAGGAGTAGGGCGCCGGCCCCATATGCCAGAGGTGGCTGGTTCACATCCAGCCCTGGCCAAAAACTGCAAAAATAAATAAATAAATAAATAAATAAATAAATAAATAAATACAGGTGTCCCCTATAATCATGGCTGCCACCGCCGTTCCCACCAGCAGTGGGGAACACTTGCCGCTGGACAAACTGCTCCTGAAAGGCAGCATGGAGACCAAAGGTGAGCTAGAAGAGGCTGGCGGATTGGCTGCCACCCTGGGAGAGGCTGTGGGTCTGATGAAGATGCTCCAGGCGAGGCTCAGAAGGCAGCTGCAGCCGCTTTCCATCTCTCCCTCTTTGTGGCTCAGAAAACACGGGTTTTGCAGGGCCGCCTTGTGGCCTTGCCCTTCCCCTTGTCTTTGGGCCTCAGAAGCTGCAAATGGAGCAGCAGCAGCAGCGACAGGCACTTCCAGAGGCTGACAGGGGCTGTCCCTTCACTTCCTGGGAAGATCTGGATTGTATGAGCTGCCTTGGTGGAGGAAGTTTGAAATTCCACATTTTCTAAACTGCTGATTTGCATTTTTTTTTAAACATCAGCACACTGATCTATCTAAATCTGGGGTGGGGAAATCCCCCTATGTCATCTCACAGACTATCAGATGCAAGTGACACACTGTCCTGACTGACCTCTCTGTGCTCGATCTGATACCAGAGTGCAGCCAAGCAAATAATATTCCAGTCTGGCCACCTACCCCTTTCACTAACTTGCTCCCGACCAGAGGAGCTCACTGTTCCACTGAGGCGCAGGAACTGATGTCAGAGGTAGGGAGGCATCCCTGACCAACCACTAACAACTTTTATTTTTAATTTTTTTTAAGTCAATTTATCCAGGTTAATATGAAGGTACAAACAACCAGGCCAAAATACTTGGTTTGGTAGAGTCCCTCTTGTGGTTATGTCCTGCACACAAAAGGTGCACCAGACACCCCGACCCCATGCCCATTCAGTGAGAGTACCCCAACTCCCTTCTCTTCCCTCATTACCCCTCCCCCCAACTTGAATTGAAATGAGTTTTTCTCCTATGTGGGCATGCATCAGATCATCTGCTGGCTTCATATTAGTGGGTATTGCTTTTCCATTCTTTTTTTTTTTGAGACAGTCTCACTTTGTCACCCCCGGTAGAGTGCGTGGCATCATAGCTCACAGCAACCTGAGACTCCTGGGTTCAAGCAATTCTCTCGTCTCAGTCTCTCGAGTAGCTAAGACTACAGGCACCCGCCACAACGCCCGGCTATTTTTAGAGTCAGGGTCTCACTCTAGCTCAGGCTGGTCTCAATCTCTCACAGTGCTGGGGGCTCTTCCATTCTTGTAATACTTTACTAATTAGAATGTATTTCAACTCCATCTTACAAAAGCTGTCAAGCCACCATTTTTTTATAGCTGATTAGTATTCCATGGTGTGCATGTACCACAGTATGTTAATCCGTTCCTGAGTTGATCAGCATTTAAGTTTTTTCCATATCCTGACAATCGTAAATTGAGCTGCAATTAACAATCTAGTGCAAATGTCCTTATGATGAAAAGATTTTTTTTCTTCTGGGTAGATGCCTACTAGTGGGATTTCGGGGGCAATTGGGAGATCTAATTTAAGATCTTTGAGGATTTTCCACACTTCTTTCCAAAGAGGCTGTCTTAGTGACTCAGTGACTTTTTTGTTTTTTAAAGAATGGCGATGTCTGTGAGGGACATGCACCCATTATCAAACAGGCAGAAGGTATCACAACTGGCGTGTGCAGTGGCCATGGTGAGTCCCTGTGTATGTGGAGAAGAGGAAGGCCGGCTGCAGCATCATTCACAGGGCAAGGTCTGTGGAGGACAGAGTGGGAGCTCATTTCTTCTGCATATTTTGGCTATTACATCAGTTTGAGTTAAAAAAAAAAAAGTGCTCAAAGTTTTGTATGTAAACATCAAAAATGATTCAGATGGGAAAAAGAGAAAATGAAAATAAAAATATTGTGGTAACAAAAGGATATTCTCTATACTCCTGGGGGTGGGGGGGACATACGACATAGAAAGAAGTGAGAAAGGCTTCAGGCCAGGTGCAGTGCCTCACACCTGCAATCCCAGCACTTTGGGAGGCCAGCCACAGTGGCAGCATCACTTGAAGCCACGTGTTCAAAACCAGCCTGAAGAACATAGTGAGATTCCCCATCTTATTTAAAAGAAAAGAAGGAAGAATGGTTTCAAGCTTCTCAAAAGCAATATCCAAAGCAAAAAGCAATTAAACAAATGCCTTCAAAAATCTGAGGGAAGGGTGGCGCCTGTGGCTCATCGAGTAGGGCGCTGGCCCCATATACCAAGGGTGGTGGGTTCAAGCCCGGCTCCAGCCGAACTGCAGAACAAAAAAATAGCCTGGCATTGTGGCAGCTACTCGGGAGACTGAGGCAAGAGAATCGCCTAAGCCCAGGAGTTGGAGGTTAGTGTAAGCTGTGTGACACCACAGCACTCTACCACGGGGGATAAAGTGTGACTCTGTCTCTAAAAAAAAAAAAAAAAAATTCTGAGGGAAAACTGTTCCCAATCTAGAACTCCATATCCAGCCAAACTTTCAATCAACTGTGAAAGTGGCTACATAGGCTTGGGCAAGGTGGCTCACACCTATAATCCCAGTACTCTGGGAGCCCAAGGAGGGTGGCTCGCCTGAGCTCAGGAGTTCAAGACCAGCCTGAGCAAGAGTGAGAACTGCCCCCTCCCCTGAAAAAAACTAGCCAGGTGTTGTAGTGGTGCCTGTAGTCCCAGTTACTCAGGAGGCTAAAACAAAAGAATCACTTGAGCCCAAGAGTTTGAGGGTGCTGCAAGCTGTGACGCCACGGCACTCTACCAGGGACAACAAAGTGAGATTCTGTCTCAAAATAAAATAAAATAAAAATATTATTTAAAATTCAATCCAGGAATGGATTGGTAAGCTATGGTATATGTATACCATGGAATATTACTCAGCCATCAAAAAAAATGGAGATTTTGCAGCATTTATACTAACTCAGATGGAGGTGGAACACATTATTCTTGTGAAACATCACAGGAATGGAGAAGCATGAATCCTATGTATTCAACTTTGATATGAGGACAATAATTGACAATTAATGACTCAGTGGGGCTTGGGGGGAAGGGGACAGCAGACAGAGAGAGGAGGAGGGAGGGGGTGAGGGAAAGAAAACAAAGAAAGAACAGAAAATAGGGACTAATTCTTACATAATCTGGATTCAATTTTGACCGAAGTACATTACTTAAACATTAATTTTTATTCAACTTGTTAATATGTTGTTTAGGATATTGCATCCTTATTTATAAGTGAAATAAGTCTGTAATTTCCCCTTTATAACAATATATTTTCTCTAATTTTAATATCAAGTGTATCCTGATTAAGTAGAATGACTTTGAATTATTTCTTCTTTTCCTATTGTCTGTAAGATTTGGCAGGATCTGTTTTTTGAAATTATCTTTTACTTTTATTTATAAATATTAGTTGTCTACTTTTTAAGACTTTGGAAAAAAAAATAAGTTAACTGATGACTCCATACTAAGCCTCCGAATTAAAGCATTCTATAATAGACATACTCTTATTGGACAATGTGAATGTTACTTTCTTTGCATTTTTTTTTTTTTTTGAGACAGAGCCTCAAGCTGTCACCCTGGATAGAGTGCCGTGGCATCACAACTCACAGCAACGTCCAACTCCTGGGCTCAAGCAAGTCTCCTGCCTCCGCCTCCCAAGTAGCTGGGACTGCAGGCG
>CAUYRH010094653.1:0-11154 GCA_963574655.1 Perodicticus potto
GTGCATCTTAGAAGGATATAGGTGAAACTTACTAAATGTAGACTTTAAATGTCTGTACACAATAACTAAGAAAATGCCACGATAGCTTTGTCAACCAGTTCGATGAAAATATTTCAAACTGTATATAAAACCAGCACATTGTACCCCATGATTGCATTTATGTACACAAGCATGATTTAACAAAAAATAAATAAATTATATTTATTGATCTTCACATCTGACTACTAGGTTATAATATATGCAGAGACGAAAGGATCAATATCACAGGTATACTCAGCAAAATATAGACTGTGGGAAATGAAAGGACAGATAGCCCATTTTTTCAACAAATGGAAGAGAAGAGTCAAGATCAGTGATTGTCAACCAAGGTGTGGTGGTGTGCAGTGAGAGGATTTTAGAGTGCCTGAAAATTTTTAAAGATCATAAATTAAGTTACTTTTGAAGAAAGTTCAAAGCACTTAAGTATATTCTTTTCTTTTACTCCTTTTTTTTATCAACATAATTTAAGTGTGCCATGGAAGTTTAATTATAGGTTCAAGTGTGCCATGAGATAAAAAAGATTAAAAAACCCTGGTCTAGATTAACTGACTCTTAAGAGGCACAGTAACTGATTGCAACGCTGCCTATCTTGATTTTAAATGAACTTTTTTAATTTGAGAAAATCAAAGAAATTGAAATACAAATTGGATATTCATTTAATCATAATAAGGTATCGTTAATTTTGTTAGGTTCTATGTTGTCATTATAAAGAATCCTTATCTTGTAGAATTACATGGTGACAAACCATGGATGTAAGTATAGATTTGCCTCCAAATAACCCGAGGTGGTGAGAAATAAAAATGTAAAAACATTCGTCAAGAGTGAATATTAGTTGAAGTCAGATGACAGGTACATGGGATTTTACTATTCTGTTCTATTTTCATAAGTATAGGGTTTTCATTTTTATTTTTTAAAAAAGCTTTAGGCACCCCAATCCTTTTTGCAGAAATTATGGACCCTATTTGTTTGCAGCTTCTGTTCTATTGCATTCCCACCCTCTACCCTTTCCCAGCCCGATGCAGAGACTCAAAACGAATATTCTATTTCACTTGGAGCACTGATGACCATGACCAGACTTAAAGCATTAGAACTAACAATGGTATGCTAACCGGTTTGACGTAAGCTTTCCAAATTGTATATAAAATCACCACATTGTACTCCATAAATGCATTAATGTATACAGATATGATTTAGTAAAAAAAAAAAAAAAAAAAGGACTAACAACGGGTGTATAAATTCTTACAAACTGTGATCAGTATGGTCATTCATTCTTGCTGCTATCCATACAACACACATAACATATGAAACCTATTTATACTTCCTATTAATTCAATGGCTTCATCTCAATGAGATTCGGGGAATAAGGCCACACTCAAATTGTGCCTAGAATTCCACATAGTGTTTTAGCAAAACAAGGCATGGTGTTTCACACAGGACAGAGTTTGAATGCTGGAAAGACATGTATGAATTGCTTCAGTCAGTCAGTAAGTGGGTGCTTACAAAATGCTAAGCACAAGCAAATAAAGTAAGATCATTCATAACATAGAATTCTAACAAAGCTCTTCCTGAATCGATGGCATGTCAAAGGAGGCTACTAATTTCCATATGGGTTGAAGAGTAGAGATTCAGAGTGCCGGAATTCAAAGTAGACATTAAGGTAATTTGAACAAAATTTAAAATATTACTTAAAAACACAAAATGTGACTGAGGTATAATCACATGAAAGCTAATTTAAGAATAAGCCACCAGTATACTTGATGTCCATTGAGGTGATACACTTCAGGGGCATGGATAGATGATGATGAATAGAATGTATAAAAATGTACACAGGGATCACAGGGAAATGTACACATCTTTACCTATTATGTTTCACTCCTAAGATGTTTAGAGGTAGAAGGTTATATTGGGTCTACTTGATTCCTTATCAAGTCGCTGCAACATTTTCATGTAATTTTCTCCCCAAATCAATATTTACATGCACTTTAATAAAATAACCCATGTTCTCCATGGTTCAAATTGCAGCATGAATGTTTCGTGGCCTTCCCTTATTGTAAGAGGCTTCTCTCCGTTGCTGCAAAGGGGGGAAAAATGTCTTTTTGAAAAAAGGCACTTTTGAAATGTCTTTTTTTTTCCATCTATTTTCCTTCCTTCTGCAAACTATTGTTTTGTTGCCGTCCAACCAGGTTCATGTGCCCACTGCCCGAGAGGAAGCCAATACCCAGAGAGAGCAGGGCTCACAACAGAAAAAGAATTTTTTCTGCATAGTGCTGAGGGGGGATATGGAAGGAATTTTTCAAATCCACCTCCCTGAGAATTTGGGAGATAGGGTTGTTAAGGACAGTTTGATGGGTAGAGGATTAAGCAATCAGGGATTGCTAATATTCTCAGTTCAGGACAGAACCATCAGTCCCCTGGCATGGGCCAGTCAATCCCCTAGAATATAGGACCAGGTTCTTGAGTAGGGGATCACAAGACCAGGTGAGTCAGTTCCATGGTCTGGGTGGGTCAACCAATCTACCAGAATGCAGGACGTGGAAGATATCTCAAAAACTAGCCTTATGTTTCACAAGAGTGATGGTATTTATGGGCAAAGTTAAGAATCTTTATGGCCACCAAATTGATGACTCCAGAGTGTCAGACAGGGGGAAGGTGACTAATCAATATCGTTATTTTAGGGTAAACCTGTTCCTTCACAGAATTTTGGGGCCCTTACTCTCATTCTCACCTTGCACTCCTTCCTCAATTTGTAAAGGTAGTTTCAATTTGACAAAAACTTGGACATCTTATGGTAAGCAGAAATGCATCCTCAGAAAGCAGCTCCCCAGGTCTGAAAAATAGCTTTCTTGTGAAGGAGTATCATCTTGTTTATAAAGATCAAAAGAAAGTTTAAAAGAAATATTTAATAATCATTTCTCAGTTAGTTGACTTTTCCCAGGAAGAATTAACTTTGTTTCCAATATTTGTGCCTCAAAAGATAGGGGACTTTCATCTTGTCCAATATAATCACAATCTTTCATTTTTTACGAAAATGATTTTCATAAAAATCATTTCCACAGATAAGTAAGTTACAAGATAACTGTAGTACATAACAAGCGATCTTATTAATATTTGCCCATGTGTCTTCCCATTGCTTCCAGAGTTTTTATTTCTTACAATATTGTTTTTCTATTCTATCACAATAATCATAGAAACTTTCAATAATACTTCATAATTACAGTTTGATTTGCGATCAATGTAAACTATATTTGAAGCTCAGCACATAGGCTACTATACCAGAGAAAGAACCTAGGAGTGAAAACAAGGTATCCTGAATTCAATGTCACCTCTGTCACCAGCTACCTGTGTGATCCTGAGCAAGTTCCTTGACCTCTCTGGACCTGAATTGTCTCACCTACAAAACCAAGAGCTTAGGAGATGTTTTCACCTCCTTTAGATATTTAGACCTCTTTAGTGCTAACATTAGATGATCTTTCTTAGAACTGTCTGACACACAAAACCTTTGTGCTGTCCTTGGTGGACTGGCTGTCACAAACAATCTACCGTCTCTCTCTCTCCCCCTTTCTTCCCCTTTTCCCCTTTCCTCAATCTGAGCCTGGCAAGGTACTATTCTTGGTTCTCAGACTCCCTTGCACTTACATGGAATGGATGTGTAATCAAGTTTTGACCAGAGGAACTTCCAGAAAAGCATTTTAAAAAGAATCATCTTGGGTGTGACGTTCCCTCACACTTTCATTCCTTCTTCCACCTTTCTGCTTGTGATGTGGCCATGAGCCTAAAGCTACAGCAGGCACAAACATGAAGACCAAGGCTAAGTTCTAGCAGGTAGAGGAAAACAATGCAAGGAGCCTGATTTATAAACGCGTCACTGAACCATCATCCCAAACCCACCAGGCCTACAATCTCACTGCTTGTTGCCTGAAACAAATTAATTCACATCCATTGAAAGCACTGCTAACTGGGCTTTCCATGAGTTGCAAATGAGTGCAGTCTTAATAAACCTTAAACACTCTGACTTTTCCAGAATAGTAATTATTTTAGAACATACTTCAGTACACTTTGGAATGAATCTTCCTCCTTCATGCTTTCTCCTTGGTTCACTTTCCACGTTGAAATGACTTTCTTTCACCTTTGTTTAGAGCTTCTAGAAATAACTCCCACACAGCATTTGAGACATCACTCATCCCCCACCTCCCTGACTCTTCCAAGTGGAGCCAATCACAGCCTTTCGTGTGCCATTGGCATACCTGGCACTCTCCACTGTCCTGTTCTCACCTCACTGTAATATGATTTATTTAGCCTACCTTTACTAAACCAAGAGTCTCCAGAGGACAATCATCAGATCTCATGTAGCTCGGTTTATCCCAGACATGGCTTTGAATCTGACATATGACAAATGCTCAATAAATGGTAGTTAAATTCTGCACAAGTACATTAATTTATTACTACCATAATCATTTGGCAAACTCTTCACTTACGGGGACATGACTGGGGGCGACTGGACCCCATGTTGATTGTTTTATATCCAGAGTATTTAATTCTGGATAGCTCTATATAGACTGTCTCAGTGCCACTGTCATTACCTCTAAACACATTATAAATAAAAGGTTTCTTTCCAGTGTAAAAATTTATGTTGAACTCAGCCACCCTCTTTACCTTATCTGAAATGTGTAAGCAGCAGTGGGATTGATCCTCCCTGAATTTATTTATTAATTTAAGGGGAAGAAAATATGTTATTACAGCCCTGAAATTCATGAGAATGAAAACTAGGGAGCTTTCGCACACAATGCTCAGTAAATAGTAAACATGTATCATGCCTGGGAAGAACGCATTATGCCTGTCCTGGGACACTGTATATTACAAACGAAGACACAGCAACACCCTAATTCTTTCTGATCTATTGATCTCCTTGGCAGAGAACTGCAGATTGCATGTTTTTAAGGGAAGAACTATCCTTAAAAAGGTCAAAAAAGTAATTGGAACATAATAGGATTGTGTGAGATTACATTAAAGCCTATAGTTATTAAGTTTATTACATTTTGCTATAAACCACTAAAATGTCTATCTATCTAGGCAAAGTGAAGCTGATTCAGTTACACTTAAGAATGCTCAGAAAATTAATGTTTTAGTGGCTCTCATTCACTGAAGCTATGGATAAAATACATTTTATTTCTCAACAAAAATGCCTAGTGCAAAGATATGGTTGAGAAAAACTTTCTAAAAGTAATTCATGTACAGAATTCACAGCTTTGGCTACAATTTTTGCCTATGCTATCATAAAATTAATGAACCGATTGGGTTTTTTGGGGAGGGAGAGGGAAATTATTCTCCTTTTTCCTTTTCTACTTAAGTAAATTTACTTTAAAAGGAATTATAAACCCCTTACCACAAAATTAATGTGTGTGTGCATGAGTGTGTATGTGTGTTTGTGTGTATATAAACCTGTGTGTGTGTATACACACATGTAAGAACTGTGTGTGTATATATAAACATATATACACATATATTTCACCTGCAAGGGTCTAAGCCCAAGGCTTGATCTTTTTTTTTAAGTGAGATTAGAGAGTTAAGAGGTGTTAGAAACATATTAGTACTAACATGAAACTTTTTTTTCCAGGTTAATAGGCGGGTACAAACAATCAGGTTACATTGTTTGCATTTTCAAGGTAAAGTCTGAGCTGTAAATGTGTCCTTCACCCAGGAGGTGTGCCATATACCCATACATTGTACCCATTAGGTGGGAACTTCCCAAATCGGTCTGTGTCCTCCTTCCTTCTTGAATTTAATTGTGATTTTCTCTCATGTGAGCCTGTAGTTGCTAATCTACTAGTTTCAGTTTAGTACTGAGTACATGGGATGCTTGATTTTCCATTCTTGTGATACTTAGAAGAATGGTCTCCAAATTTTTCCAGGATAAAAGATGCAAAACTCCATCTTTTTATGGCTGAAGAGTATTCCATGGTGTACATATACAGCAGTTTACTAATCCATTTATTAGTTGATGGGCACTTGGATTGTTTCCACATCTTTGCGATTGTGAATTGAACTGCTATAAACATTAGTCCAAATGTCCTTAGGGTGAAATGATTTTTTTTTTCTGAGATTTCTAGTAATGGGATTATAAGATTAAATGGAAGGTCTACTTTTAGTTCTTTGAGGATTCTCCATATTCCTTTCTATAAAGGCTGTACTAGTTCGCAACCCCACCAACTACCCAGGGGTGTCCCTCCCTCTGCATACTTGCCGGCATCTGCAGCTTTGGGACCTTACGAAGTGGGTCACTTTCACTGGGGTCAGGTGATGTTGCAAAGTAGTTTTGATTGGCTTTCTCTGATGATCAGAAATGCTGAGCATTTTTTCACCTGTTTATTGGCCATTCATCTGAACCGGAGACTTTTTAATGACATAATAATAAAGATAATTTAAGAGGAAATAATTTTCTCATTATATGATTTAACACTATTTAACATGTAAAGTTCTTTTAAATACCATCTGTTGTGCACATCCTAAAGTTTGGAAAATGTGAGTATAGTAGGAAGAGCTTTGGAGCTAGACAGAGCTGGGTATAAACTCTGGCTCCCCCACTTACCATGTAGCTTGGACAAGTTCCCTTACCTCTCTGTGCTTACACTTCCTCATTTGTACAATGGGGTAACAAGGTCCCACAGTGGCATACAGTTAAACAATAAGATATCATAATTTGCAAAAGCATCCTGAAGTGTGAAGATGTCCGTAGTCTACTTTGAAACTTTTTTTTGAGAGATAGTGGGGGGAAGAGTCTCACTCAGTTGCCCTGGGATTTAGTGCCATGGCGTCATAGCTTACAACAGCCTCAAACTCTTGGGCTCAAGTGATTCTCTTGCCTCAGCCTCCCTAGTAGCTGGGACTACAGGCACCTGCCACAATGCCCAGCTATTTTTCAGAGATGAGGTCTTGCTCTTGCTCAGGCTGGTCTGGAATTCCTAAGCATAAGCAATCCACTCACCTTGGCCTCCTGGAATGCTGGGATTAAAGGCGTGAGCCACTGCACCTGGCCTACTTTGAAACTTCTTATTAATAAAACAGCTTTATCTTAGCTAGAGTAAACCATGCCCCTCCGAATTCCCTTCTAGTTCAAGTGTACCTCAATAGACATTTTTGCCTGAACTTTGGGGAGTGAAAATGAAGCAGCAGCCATTTTTATTTTTATGTTCAAGCTATTCTATTAATAATAGAAAAATCCAAATAAAAGCCACTAGAATTGCTTCTACCTGTTAAAATAGTAAGCCGAAAGCAATATCTCAGCCAGGCGCAGTGGCTCACACCTGTACTCCTAGCACTCTGGGAGGCCAAGGAGAATGGAGCACCTGAGCTCAAAAGTTTGAGACCAGGCTGAGTAAGACCAAGAACCTGTTTCTGAACAAAATAGCTGGGTGCTGTGGCAGGCACCTACAGACCCAGCTAGTTGGGAGGCTGAAGCCAGAGAATGGCTTGAGCCCAAAAGAATGAAGTTGCTGTGAGCTATGAAGCCATAGCACTCAACCAAGGGCAACTGAGTAAGACTCTGTCTCAAAAAAAACAAAAAACAGAAAAAAAAGGCAGTATTTCTTTCCTTTAGGGATTGAAGAGATTAGTGCCACCAGAATGCCCTTGAAAGATACAGAGGTGATGATTCCTACCCATCCCCATTCTACCCGCCGATTTGACTAGGGCAGTAAACAGAATGACAGTGAATTATTATAAATGTATTTATTCAGGTGCTGACTCCAACTGCAGCTGCTATTCCAAATATAGTTTCATTGCTAGAGTAAATCAATATAGCTCTTGGCACCTGACATACTGCTATTGGTTTAGGAAATGCTTTTTATTCTTCCTCTACTGTTGGTAAAGATAATCAAAAGCATCTGCTTTCAGCTGAGAAGATGAGGAATTTTCCTTTGCTGTCCTATTTCAGGGGTGTATCAACTCTCCTACCCTAGTCCTATTAGGGTTTTGACCACATTATCCATGCTATAGAACATTATTCTGGCCAAATGCATTGATGATATCTTGTTAACTGGCTCTGGCAAGCAGGAAGAAATGACCACTCTAGCCACACTGGTGACATAACTGCATGCCACAAAAAGAAAAAAAAAAATCAGGGGCTTTCTACCTTGGTGGAAAAATAAAGGGTCTACGGCATGTCGACACATCCCTTCCAAGTTGAAGGGCTTGTTGTTGCATGTGGTCCTTCCCACCACTGAGAAAGAGGCACAATCTCCGGAGAAAGCTTCGGTTTTGGAGGCAACATATACACACACCTCATTTGGGCACATTACTCTAATCCATTTACCTAGTGATCCAAAAAGCTTCCAGCTCTGAAGGGAACCATCACAAGAAGATTCTGCAATAGGTCCAGGCTGTCATGCAGGCTGCTCATTTGGGACGCAGAACCCATAAGAAGTACTGGTGCTTCAAGCCTCAGGGGTGGACGGATTCTGCGGGGGTAAGTCTGGTCTACCTCTATAAGGAAGTCACAGTGCAGATTCTAAGGATCCCGGGCCAAGCCTGTGCTTTCTCAGCTGATGACTACTTTTTTCTTTCGCTAAAGAATACCGTTTATTCCAGCAATAGATCCTTGAAAGCTGGTGGTTTCACAGAACTATTGGCACAATAAACCACCGCAGTTAGATTTCCACTGGGTTTTAGTAGAGACAACAGTTGTCCATGGGCCTCCAAGTCACCATGTGGCCAGAGCTGCATATCACGTTCTAGGTGCTTCTGACCCACAGAACCATAACCCTGAGCACGCAAAGCAGCCCTCCATCCGCAGCCGAGACGGAGCTGCAGCAGGCCTGCGCTAGGAGCACCCGGACGCCTGGGGCCTGCTCCTGCGGCTCGGCCTCCTCTCCACGCACGTGGGGCCTCACCGGCAGTTCCCACCGCCAGCCCACCCGGGGGAAAGAAGCGCGGGCTGGTCGGACAGCGGTTCAGCAACGCCTGTCACTCTGCAGCATCACTCCCCACCCCTGAGGGACAGGGGGGCAGGGACGAGCCCCTCACACCGGGCAGAGCAAAGTGCCTTTTCCTTCTGGCCCGGACAGCCGGCCACAGGTGGGGGTCACCGATTGCAGGCCCTCTTGACGCTGGGGGACTGTCCTGCGCCTGGCTCCCGGCAGTCCATTCTGGAGGGGGGAGATCCCAAGAGGAGGCTCCAGCTTCCCACACGCCTTTGTGTCAGGACTGGGGCGGCCAGGCGATTTACATGTTTCCTGCATCAGTGAGTAAGTTCCTTGCCAACTGCTTAGCTGAATAAAAATTTCTGAATGATTTCTGGATAAAAGAAAGAGATCTGTGAAAAATCTGACCATGGTGGGTGGTGCCTGTGGCTCAAAGGAGTAGGGTGCCTGCCCCATATGCCGGAGGTGGGAGTTTCTAACACAACCCGGCCAAAAACTGCTTTAAAAAAAAGGAGGAGGAAGAGGAGAAGAAGGAGGGGGAGGGGGAAAAGGATGAGGAGGAGGAGGTGGAGAATGAGAATGAGAATCATCTGACCATGGCTGCGGATGTCACAGGCTCCCAGAGGGAGAGGGAGTCAGAGCCTGGACTCGGCATTAGGTAACAGTCACCTCCCCGATCGCCTTCCCAGGAATGGCCTCCAGGGGGAGCTGTGCAGAGGGCGCCGGGAGCTCCCGGCAGGGGCCTCCGCAGGCTCGCCCTGCACCCCCTGCTCGCCCCGCACCCCCACAGCGCAGCCCGGGCCAGCACCTGGGAGGTGAGGACCAGAAAGAGACCAGGCCCGGTTCAGTGAAGCATTCCCGGGCCATGCTTTTCTATTAAAAAATTCCAAACATTAACAAAAGTAAAAAGAATACAGTGAGTACTTATGTCTCAGTCCCTTCTATCCAAAAATCATTAACGTCTTCACGTGCACGTGGGCATCTTTAGCAATTCACGGTAGAGTAGCATAGAGGTTTTGCGGGTGATGAAGAAACCTCTGTTCTTAGTGTTGCAGCGGGTCTAAACTTCCCTTCCTGCAGTTTCTCTTCAGGAACTAAGGGTGGTTGACTCCACCCTCCCCTTGGCTTCTTACAACTAATACAATCTAGGGTTACAGGTTACATCCACTTCTCCTTATTTCACACCACACCATGGTGAATCCACGGGCCAGGAAAGATGCTTAGAACTCAAGTGTCAGCTTCTATGACTACCATTACGGTTATTGTTATTATTAGAGAAGACTGCTTGGCTGTGCAGAATGTGTCTGACACAACCAGGGCTTTGCCTGCCCCTTCCTTCGCTCACGGTAAAGATCCGTAAAGTGCTGGGAATTCAAAAGGGAAGAAACATGTCGGGACAGGTGGGAAACGGGATCAGGAAGAATATTCACCGGGGGCTCCTCTTTCAGTTTCAACTCTGTCAATGGCCAGTTCTCATCTTCCCCAGACAGCCCAACCAAGGTAGGGACGAAATGAAGAATCAGAAATGTCCCCTAAGGTTCAGACCTAGTAGGAGAAAGAGTGGTTTATACCCACCACAGGCACTCAGGCTGTTTACAACATATTTCAAAAATGTCAGTAATCTACCTATCAAAGACATGATTTTTGCTATAACTTTTGCCAAGTACTACCAATATCTTAACTTGTTTAATAGTTTTGGGGGGAATTGAGTCAGTTTTTGCTTCCATAAATGAATATAAAAAATCTTTATATCCACTGCCATGTATATTTAAAATATAAAACTTAAGCATATCTAAAAATGTAACCATAAATCATAGAGAGTTATACAATTAAACATAAAGAAAATAAAACGTTATTAAGTTTGAGAGAGATCTTACTGCCTGTAAGTACTCTGAGCCTGGGGTCCACTCTTTCTTTGCTAAAAAGAGAGATTAGAAAGTGCTAGAGATGTTCTCTCATGCCTCCCTAATCATCCCGGAAAGTCCTGCTCCCCGTTTGGGGAGGGACATACTAACTAAAACAGGAACTTTTCCCTCCTGGAGATCTAGTCATGATCTAAACTCCTCCCTCTAATTCACCCTCCCTGACCCCAACTTGGGAAGTCCCCTTTCCTGTTATCTTGTCTTCTTCTACTGTTAAAGTTATAGGAGTCGATTCCTGTATACATCATTCACGAGTAAAGTCCTGGAACCCTCCATCC
>CAUYRH010094654.1:0-22135 GCA_963574655.1 Perodicticus potto
TCCTTGTATTATTCTTTCAACATGATGGGTTTGATGTATTTAAAAATAAAAAGTTAGGAAAATGCAATGTGGGAAGTTCACTGATGACAGTCTACACTTTAACTTGTACTTTTCATTAGATTAATGTGGCTTTTTATCAGCGTTAAGAATAACCAACAAAGGCTTGGCACCTGTGGCTCAACGGGCTAAGGCGCCAGCCACGTACACCTGAGCTGGCAGGTTTGAATCCAGCCCGGGCCCGCCAAACAACAATGATGGCTGCAACCAAAAAATGGCCGGGCGTTGTGGCGGGCGCCTGTAGTCCCAGCTACTTGGGAGGCGGAGGCAAGAGACTCGCTTGAGCCCAGGAATTGGAGGTTGCTTTGAGCTGTGATGCTACGGCACCCTCTCCAGGGTGACAGCTTGAAGCTCTGTCACAAAAAAAAAAAAAAAAAACAAAACCTCCTTGAGGGTGGTGCCTGTGGCTCAAAGGAGTAGGGCAGTGGCCCTATATGCCGGAGGTGGCAGGTTCAGACCCAGCCCCAGCCAAAAACTGCAACAAACAAACAAACAAAATCTTCTACCTAGGGATTGCCTGGGCTTGGGAGCCTGAATGGGCCAGGGGTATGGTGGGTTCCCAAGTTGGCCAAGCATGCAGAAGTTGGAAGACATTAAGAAGCCAGCAAGGCAGCCACCACCCAGCAAGCACCCTGTCCACTTTGCTGGAAAATTCACGTCCCATTCAGAAAACACCCCTGGCCTGTGCCCACCTGCCACCTGGCTGGCTCTTCCATGCTTGCTGAGCACTGGCTTCTGTCTTTCAGTGAAGTTCTGCTTGAGGCTTTGATACTGGCCAGGCAGCCAGCTCAAGAGACAGTGAGGAGGCTGGGGACAGGGAGTGCCGTGTGCCTGCTGATACTCGGAGCAGAAAGTATCAGAAAAGGCCTAGGTGGGAGCTACCACTCTTCCTCATGAGCACCTTGCTCTCTTGCAGCTGGTGTGAAGTTCCATGTCCTAGAGCACCAGGCTGGCAGGCCTCTCCGACTCCTGATGCAGGTAAGGCCTCCTTGTATCCCCCATATTGCTACCTGTGTCTGGGATACCCTCATGCTGTGGCCCATGTTTCAGGATAGTTGGGGTCAGCTGGGTGAGCTCTGGGTAGCACCACTTGGGCCTGGGGTAAGGTGTGAGTGGGACAGCCCGGTGGAGCTGAGGGGCAGGCCCACATGGGAAGCCCCCTGCCAGAGCTAACAGCAGTGGACGCTGGCTCAGGGGAGCGTGGAACCATCTGATCTGCTGCCTGAATGTTCCCTCCCAGGTTGCATGCTCACCTGTCTCCCTGGGAGTTGGGCTAGGCTCAGATCACAGGTGAGGGGCTATCTAGGACAGAGTGAGCCCTGCCTGGATTTTCCAGTCCAAGGACCCCACAAGGGGGCCAGCCAGGTCCAGGATATACCCCAGTTCTTCCTCTGCAAACAAGGCTGGAGCACCTTCCAGCCACTTCACTAACTGCTGAACCCTTGTCCTTCCAGATAAACCCCTTGTCCTACAGCCGCGTGGTGCACACCTACCGCCTCCCCAGCTGTGGCTGCCACCCCAAGCCCTCCTGGGGATCCCTGTGCCGCAAGCTGTTCTTTGGGGAGCTCATCTACCCCTGGAGGCAGAGATGGGACAAGCAGGACTGAGGGACTCAGCAGCTGACCCACCCAGTACTGCCACATGGCCACGGTCAGCCCTCTGATCAGCCAGAGTGGCACTGATTGCCTACATGGGTGGTGCCGTGGCCTGTATCCAACTGGATGCCACTGCGTGCTCCTGAATGTGGGCAGGCCCTGCTCTCACCCCTGTCCCTAGTTCTCTGGGGCTTGCATAGCCCTGCCTGCAGTACCTCCTCCCAACTCACGGGGTAGCCAAGATGCAGGGGCTGGCCAGCCAGGCCACCTGGCTGTGCTCTGTCACTAGTACCGCCTACCTAGGGACCCACCTCCTGACTTACTATGGTCACCATACCCCTTAGCCTGATGCCCAGGAACTCTACCCCACCCCGTCCTTTATGCCAGACTGCGAGAGGGACTGCCCACGGTGGTTCCTACAGTGGTGACGTATGCTGGCAGGTCTCCCTGGCTGCTTTCTTGTGGCTCCCCCCCATCAGGTGGGGGTGGCCCTCAAGCAGGCACTTCTGGGTCCCTGGTGCCTTCCAGCTGCCTCAGCAGATGGTGCCCCCTCCAGGATTGAGGCAGCTGCTGAAGCCTATCTGTAGCTCCAGCAAGCCAAGGCCCTCACACCTCCATTTGCTGATGCTCCAGCAGGTTGTTGGGCGTCCCTTTGCCTGATGCCAGGCCACATGGTGGCCAGAGCTGCCTCGTTGGAAACCGCCTGCCCACCTGGCTGCCCACTTCCTGTGTGGTACCCCTATGTGAACAGGCCATTTGGCCAAATCTTCCATCTCCCCTCACTGGCTTCCCTTGGAAGGAGGAAGCCCCCTCCTGGACAGACACTTCTGCGTCCCAAGGCTGTGAGTGGCCCCTAAGGAAATGGTCTTGGTACTCGGGCCATGTCTACTTGCCAGATTTGGCATGACCTAGTGTGGGTGTTCCCAAGTAGGCGCAATCCCCAGGGGAGGGAAGCCTGAAGGTGCTGGAAGGGGTGGAAACATCTGTGCTGGGGGCGGGAGGTACAGCCCCATCTGTGGCAGCACCCTGAACTGTCTGCTTCTGCCTGCCCACTGCCAGTGCTCTTTTGTTGGAGGCCATAGCGACTCTTAGCTCCCAGCAGAGGGTGTTGGCAGGGATGGGCCCTGACCCCACCTTTATCTGCTGTGACAATAAAACCTCCCAATGTCAGAGCGCAGGCTCAGCTTTCCATCACCTATGGGCAGCAGGTCTGGGGGAACAAGCTCCAGGTAGGGTGGGGTGTAGCCACCACCAAGAGGGACCTGGGCCTTCTCCTTTGGGTATGTCCTGAGGTGACTACGACACCTCTTCCTGTTGGAGGCCCCTGGAGCAGGTGTAATGGACGGGTGTGCAGGCCTCAGGCCATTGAAGATTCCCTGGCTTGAGTAGAGGGGCACAGGGCCACATGCTCTCTGGTTGTAGCCTCACCCCCAATGTAGGGGATCTGGGGGAAGGGGTGCAGGCCTCCTGGGGGAGGAGCAGGCTATTCCTGGCTCTGATGAGGGGGTGTGCCTCCCTGGACTGAACTAACCTCAGCCATCTGCACCCACTGTCCTGCTTACATAGAGGGCTAGAGGCAGAGAAATCCCTCAGCAGTTCCCAGGCAGGTGCCTCCACCAAGGGTCAGTGAGATTGGCTGAAAAGACTGGCCACAGGGACTTGACTTGCCCAGAGTCTGCTGAGAATGGCCTGTGTCATCTGCAGTTATAGGGTTCCTCCTTGTGTGCACCACACCTGCTCCTGGCATGGACAGGACCTGGCAGCTGTCACCCTTGTGCTGAACACTGAGCTGCCCACCCATCTCCCAAAGGCCAGCTGGGCCTGACACTAGAGGTAGCCAAGGGAGCATTGTTCACCCAGCCACTTGTAGCTACTGAGAGATGCCACCTGCATCTCTCAGGCCTCTCTCATCCTGCCCTCAGCCCCTACCTAGAGATAGCTTGGATCTGTGGGGTCCCCTGCCATGCTGACCTGGACAGAGTTCAAGGCCAGGCTTGCTCAAAACCACATGCTGACCTTCAGGCCACCCTGAGAAATGGACATTTCCCATATAGGTCAGGGCCACCTATAGAGAGCAGTCAAGAGACAAACTCAGAGAAGGCAGGCAACTTGTGGAAGGCTGCACAGCAGGACAGTTCTGAGTTCCACTCTTCCTTCCTTGGTCCCTCCTGTTTCTTTATTTTTATTTTTTTCTAGTTTTTGGCCGGGGTTGGGTTTTTAACCCACCACCTCCGGCATATGTGGCCGGTGCCTTACTCTTTTGAGCCACAGGCGCCGCCCAGGCCCTCCTATTTTTGAACACATCTTTGGAAGTAATTTCAAACTCACAGAAACATTGTAAGAATACATGGCGCAATCCCCAGGGGAGGGAATACATAATATTTCCCAGTACCCTTCACCCAGATTTCTGATTATTATTATTATTTTTTTTTGTAGATGGCTGTCTTCTCACTGTCATCACATGACTGAAGAGAGATACCAAGCTCTCTGATGTCTCTTTAACTTCGTAATCTTATTTTTTTATTTTTACATATACATGTGTTTATTAGGTTTCTACTTTTTGCCTTCACAGAATTAAAATGTATTTATCTTCGTTCATTCTTTTGGAGGTTTTTGTTTCTAGTTCTTATCTTAACCTTTGTTATTGTTTTTAAATTTTAAGCCTTTTTAATTCTGTGAAGGCAGATTTCTGATTATTAACATTTTGCTACGTGTGCTTTTTCATATTTTTATTCTATTTTTTTTCCTGAACAATTTCAGAATCCGTTGCCCCTAAATTTGTTTGTTTGTTTGTTTGTTTTTGAGACAGAGCCTTCAAGCTGTCGCCCTGGATAGAGTGCTATGGCATCACAGCTCACAGCAACCTCCAACCCTGGACTCAAACGAGTCCCAAGTAGCTGGGACTACAGGCGCCTGCCACAACGCCCGGCCATTTTTTGGTTGCAGCCATCATTGTTGTTTGGTGGGTCTGGGCTGGATTTGAACCCGCCAGCTCAGGTGTACGTGGCTGGCGCCTTAGCCTGTTTAGCCACAGGCGCTGAGCCACCTAAATTTGTTTTTTGAGACAATGTTACTTTGTCACCTTTGGTAGAGTGCTGTGGCATTATTGCTTACAGTAGCCTCAAACTCTTGGGTTCAAAACAATTCTTTTGCCTCAGCCTCCCTGGTAGCTGGGATGACAGGTGCCCACCACAATGCCTGGCTATTATTTATTTACTTATTTACTTATTTTTTTGAGACAGAGTCTCAAGCTGAGTGCTCTGGCATCATAGCTCACAGCAACTTCCAACTCTTGGGCTCAAGAGATTCTCTTGGCTCAGCCTCCCAAGTAACTGGGACTACAGGCACCTGCCACAATGCCTGGCTATATTTTTTGGTTGTAGTTGTCATTGTTGCTTAGCAGACCTGGGCCTGGTTTGAACCTGCCACCCTAGGTGTATGTGGCCAGTGCCCTTGCCGACTGAGCTATGGGTGCTGCCAATGTCTAGCTATTTTTTTTTTTTTTTTTTTTAGAGACAGAGTCTTATTTTATCGCCCTCGGTAGAGTGCTGTGGCATCACACCTCACAGCAACTTCCAGTTCTTGAACTTAGGTGATTCTTCTGCCTCAGCCTCCCGAGCAGCTGGGACCACAGGCGCCTGCCACAATGCCTGGCTACTTTTTTGTTGAAGTTTGGCCAGGCCAGGTTCAAACCTGCCACTCTCGGTATATGTGGCTGGCGCCCTACTCACTGAGCCACAGGCACCACCCAATGTCTGGCTATTTTTTACGAGATGGGGTCTTGCTCTTGCTCTTGCTCAGGCTGGTCTCGAACTCTTGAGTTCAGGCAATCTATCCACCTGAGCCTCCCCAGAGTACTAGGATTAAGGCATGAGCCATCACACCCAGCCACCCCTAAAATTTTTTGTTTGCATTTTCTAAGGGTAAGGGCACTAACATAACCACAGTGTAGTAACCAAGATCGGGACATTGTCACTGATGTGATCCTCTCATTCACTCTGCCTTCTGCAGCAGCCTTGCTGGCCAGCATTGGCCTGGGCTTCTCTTATTGCCTTTCATGGCACTGGTACTTTAGAGATGCAGCCAGTTACTTGGAAGAGTGTCCTGATTTGGGTGTGATGGTTCTTACCAGGAGGTGCAGCTCATGTCTGTGGTAGGAAAAGCTCTTCATTGCTGTGTCTTCATTAGGGTTTCACCAGGTTCATTTGTGGATTACCAGTGAGCCAAGATGCTCGCTTGTCCATCCCTGGTAATGTCCTCCAGGCTTTCCACAGCAAAGCCACATTCCCTTGTAATTAATTTGTTCAGAAAAATTCGAGGTCATGTGCACATCCTGAACCTATCACCCTCTCACACATTAGTTTTAGCATTCATTGGTTCCGTCCTCTTACAGATATTGGTGGGGTCTGTCCTTTAACACCAGGTCAGAGCCAGGGTTCCTGAGCAACTGGAACTTTTCTAGATTCTCCTTGAGCTTCCTGAGCACAGAGGCTTGGGGGGCAAAGTGTTTGTTCCAATGGGGTATAGCACAGAGCCCTCATTTGGACAGAGGTTCAGTAGGGAGCCCTGGCTCCAGTTCTCACCAAGAGCAAGTGGCTAATGGGAGCCACAGAGGGGATTGTCAGGCCTTTGCCAGCCACTGCCCAGGCCTCCAGGATGGGTCCAGAATCACCCTCAATTTCCCAGTAAGTGGGTACCCAGGCTGGGGCTGAACCAGGACTTCTGAGTGGAGGCCTGTTCCTGCATTTCCATTATCTTTAGCTGCTTCACCCTCAGCCTGGGATCCCTCAGCAGCAGGGAGAGTGTCCTGTTCCTTTCTCAGTCCTCAGCATGACCTGGTGGAGGTGCATGCAACTGCATGGGAGGCCAGTTCCTCTGTCCATCCGTCCCTGGCTGGGCCTAATGCCCAGCTGTGAGTTCCTGCTGTGCCATTTCTGCTCTGAGGCTGGGAGGTCAGAAGTCAGAGGACTCATGAGCTGCCTATGAATAGGTTCCTGAAGCCAACCCATATGTCCTGACTTACACTGTAAAGATGGTTGTGACGCTTCCATAGGCTGTGGTGGGAAGAGCCCAGCTTCTCTGCCAGTGAAGGAATTATCCTAGCTTCAGCCTGGCAAGTGGAGAACAATAGACAGCTGCTGGAGCCTGAGCAGGAAGGGATGAAGGGTGTGTTTGATTTAGAGACAACTCCTTACCACCACCTCTTCCAGGCAGCCTCAGAAACCATCAAAGAAACACTCCTTTGGTGTTTTGGGACTTCTGGGACCTCAGCCAGATGTAGGGGTGGGAACAACTAGGTGGGGACAGAAGCTGGGTTTAAATCTAGGCACAGTGACCTGTTGGCTATGATTTTGGGCCAATGCATGCTCAGTCCTTGGCTCTTCTGGGGATTGGTCCTCAACCCCCTCCCCCCAAAAAAGAATCATATCCATTAAGCAGTCATTCCCTATTGCACCCCCGCCCAGCCCCTGGCAAGCACTAATCTGCCATCTGTATGGATTTGTCCATTTGAGGTAATTCATAAGAATGGAATTCTTCGGGTGGCGCTTGTGGCTCATCGAGTAGGGTGCCGGCCCCATATACCGAAGGTGGCGGGTTCAAACCTGGCCTCGGCCAAACTGCAAAACAGAAAAATAGCCGGGTGTTGTGGCGGGCGCCTGTAGTCCCAGTTACTTGGAAGGCTGAGGCAAGCAAATCACCTAAGCCCGGGAGTTGGAGGTTGCTGTGAGCTGTGTGACGCCACGGCACTCTACCGAGGGCGATAAAGTAAGACTCTATCTCTACCAAAAAAAAAAAGAATGGAATTCTTGGTGGGGCGCCTGTAATCCCAGCACTTGCTTGGGAAGCCGAGGTGGGTGGATTGCCTGAGCTCACAGATTTGAGACCAGCCTGAGCCAGAGTGAGACCTTGTCTCTAAAAGTAGCCGAGTGTTGTGGCAGATGCCTGAAGTCCCAGCTACTTGGGAGGTTGAGGCAAGAGAATCACTTGACCCCAAGAGTTTGAGGTTGAGGTTGCTGTGAGCTATGACAGTACCGTACTCTACAGAGGGCGACAAAGTAAGACTGTTTCAAAAGAAAAAAAATAGAATCCTACAGTATGTTTTCAAAGTTTACTCATGTATCAATACTTGATACCTTTTTATGGATGAATCATACACTACTGTGTGGGTATTTTGCATATCATTAACCTATTAATGGGTATTCCTGCTTCGCCTACCCTTTGTCTCTTATGAACAGTCTTGCTGTGGACATTCATGTACTAGTTTCGCGCTGATAAAATAAATTCTGCATCATATGACATTGTTATGTTCAACTTCTCATACAAAACGTTACCAATGAAGAGACCCCTCCCCGCCCCCGGGGAGGCGGTGCTGCTACATTGGAGAGCCTGTCCAGACCTTCCCTGGTGCTTGTATCGTGGCGGCCTACGCGCCGCTCTGGACCGAGCCCGTTTGTTGGGCTCTTGGAACTCAAAGATCTCAAGAAGCGGGGTCGGCCACACGCTGCGGACATCTGCAGTCCTGCCAGGGCTGCGCTGCCACGTCGAAGTCGTGGCCCATACCTGGTAGGCCTCGCTCTCAATCTGGGTCCCGCTCACCCAGCGGTGCCCTTGGCGAAGGCACCAGTCTTGGAACCTCAGCGTCTCCACGGTTGTGATACGAACTCGCCGGCCCGGCCGCTGCCCCTTGCCCCGCACCCCCTCAGTCCCCAGTCATTGCCCTCCTTGGCTCCAGCCACTACTCCCTGGTCCTCCCCTAGCCACTGGCCCTAGTTGTCGCACCGCCCTCAGGTCACTGCCCTCGCAGTCCCCAGTCACCGCCCCTGCCCTGCCCCCGTCACTGCCCCGCCTCGTCCTGCTGCCAGGTGGAAGTCCAGTCTCCCCAGCTTCGCCAAGGCCGATTGGCCTCCCGGTCCAAGAGGGGAGGGCGTGCCAGGGACCACTACGCTGCCTTCCCCTTCCCTAGGGTTTCTGCTGAGGTAGTCGGAGCAGCTTGCTAGAGATTTTAGTGCCCGCAGACTAGGCCCATGGCCTCAGCTCGGAGATCACCGCCACCCTGCTCAGCACCGAAGGAGTGCAGCGGCGCTTGCAACCAACCTGGAGCTCCAAGCTCCTGATTGGTGAGGGTATAGGAAGGGGGCGGGAGGGACGGTGCGTGGGGAAGAGTTAGCGGAACTGTGATCGACATGCATCAGTGGCCAATGGGGATGCCGAGTGGACGCACAAGCTGTTGTGAACCAGTGGGCGGGGGAGCCGGTGGCCCTGGATGTTGTGCGGGAACAAACTGTGGGGGCTGTACCAATTGTGATCGATATGCAGGAGGGCCAATGGTTCCGGGAAGTTGGGAGGCGAGTGGCCAATAGCGACCGCGACGAGGCAGGGCGTCAGTAGTATCCGCAACGCCGTGTGGGAAACAGTGGGGGCGGGAAGGTCGTGATGGACGGATGGATAAACCAATGGCTGCGGAAAGTGGGCAGCGAGTGACCAATGGGAACGGCGAAGGGGCAGGGTGGGGGGACCGGAGGCTCCGCAATGTCGTGGGGGGCACGATGGGGGCGGGGAGGACATGACGGACGGGCGGACGGACCAATGGTCTCGGGAGGGCGGGAGGCAGGAGGCCAATGGCTGCGGCGCAGTCGGGGACAGGGAGGCGCGGTGGCGCGGATCCGTGCGGGAAGCGGCGGGGCGGCGGCGGTGAGGCTGAGGTGAGCCGGAGCGGCGGGCGGGGCCGGGCGGGTGCGGGTAGCGCGCGGGCGGAGGGCGTGGGTCCGGGCGGGCGCGACCTGCGGTCCAGGGCGGCGGCGGCGGGCCCTCCCCGGCCGCGGCCCCTGACGCGCGCCGCGGTCCCTTCAGGCAGCAGCTGTGGGTGCCGGACCGGGCGCAAGGATGGGCACGCAGGGCAGCCCGGTGAAGAGCTACGACTATCTGCTCAAGTTCCTCTTGGTGGGCGACAGCGACGTGGGCAAGGGCGAGATCCTGGAGAGCCTGCAGGACGGCGCGGCCGAGTCCCCATATGCCTACAGCAATGGTGAGGCCGCGGAGCCGGGCCGCGCTCGGGCCCGGCTGCGCGGGCCCCGAGAGGGCGGCGACGGCCGTTTGCCCCGCGGTCCGAGGGCTGAGGCCGCCTGGCGCCGCCCTCCTTAACCGCGCTGCCTGCGGCGCAGGCCTGTGGAGGTTTGCGGGGTGCCCTTTTTTACCGTGTCAAGTCAGTGCTGAGGCCGGAGGCCGGGGGCCGGGGGCCGGGACCGAGCAGCTGGACCGAGCCTTCGGTCAGCTCCGGGCCTGCTGGAGCCGAACACTGGGTCCGAGGCTGGGAGTCGGAGGAGTCCAGGCACGGGTCCTGCAGGCAACGTTCCCATGCGGGCTGGGGGCAAGGTCAAGGCCAAGTAGCTGGGGCTGCGTGCTGACCGAGCAGGGAGCAGGGGGGCCCTGCGGGCGCGTCCCGGCCGGGAGTCCCGCTGGGTGCGGAGGTATAGCCTGCGGTGCAGCGCCTCACCTTGCCCAAATGCTCAAGTGGCCTGTCCCCACGGACAGACTGCTCCCCTGAGCTGGTCGCCTAATGCCCAGGAACGGACGCCTTGTGCTGGAGGGAGGTACCTTGGTGATGACGTTATTACACGTTCTTTTTTAACTTCCAGTGGGGTGGCTAAAATACACAACAATATGGATCGCATCACTAGCATTTGTTGAGCGTGCCTCTTCCTTTGGGTATTTGAGGTAGGGACGCTGGTTGTTAACAGCGACAGTGAGCTGATGTGATCAGCTCCCTCGGTGGTGGGGACTTGGCCCCACGCCAGACGGGGTGTTTCCTTACAAGATGAGGGACTGTGCTGATTCCAGATGGACTGGTGAGCAAGTCAGCATCCAGGCTCTTCCAGGCCCTTCCATGCTCTAGAAGTGCTGTCTACCTGCCTGACTTTACTTCTCTCTTTGCTTTGTTTCTTGGACTCTTGTCTGACTGCTCTGAGCAGACAGTTTTGCTGTTTGCTGAATTGTTTGCCTGTAAGCTGCTGAGAGTACAGAAACCACATCTCCCACTCTTTGTAGAGCTCGTCAAGGGTGCTGGGTTACCTGGACTGCCTCTCACACCCTTCCTCCAGGAGCAGCTTTGTCAGTGGATAGCAGCTCCAGGTTCTCTCGGAAGTTTGTGCTCTCAGTCTTAGCTTAGAGGAGGTGTTGCAGAGGCAAGAGGGGAGGAGCCCTGGGTTCGTTTCTTTAGGTTGGGGAGGGAAAGTGAGGTTCAGATGGTAAGTGGCCAACTTGTTTTTCCAGCAGTGCCATTCCTTCCTGGAGCCCAGCTCTGCGGAGGCCGATGGTGTGCATGTTTGTGCATGTTCAGAAGAGCGTGGGAGGAGATGGGCTTCATCAGGCGCACAGTGTTTTCCTGGGATGTTAATTTGTGCTTCTAAGGGTCATCTCAGCCCTGCTAGATAGCTCCCCTACTTCAGCCACGTGCCCACAGACACAGGCTAGAGACAGGACCTTTCTCTTTCTCCTTCCTTCTTTCCTGTCTCTTCCTTCCCCCCCCTCCTCTTCCTTCGCTCCTTCTTCTTCTCCTTCCTCCTCCTTTCCCTTCATCAGATTATGGTGTATTGCCACACTTCCGATGACACCCTGACTGAGTGGGGCCAGTATTGGGTAAAATGTGGAGACCTACCTACCTGGTTGTAGAGATGTCTGAGATTCACTGTGGGCTGGTCCAGCGGAAGGGCCATCTACCAGAAAAGGTGAGGACAGCTTGCTCTTAGAAAGACTCCATGTGTGGCCTGGCACAGTGGCTCACACCTGTAATCCTAGCAGTGTGGAAGGCCAATGTGGGTGGATCAGTTGAGCTCAGCAGTTCAAGACCAGTCTGAGCAAGAGCGAGACCCCGTCTCTACCAAAAGAGAAAAAAATTAGCCAAGCGTTATAGTGGGCACCTATAGTCCCAAATACTTGGGAGGCTGAGGCAAGAGGAACTCTTGAGTCCAAGAATCTGAGGTTGCCATGAGCTGTGACACCATGGTACTCTACCAGGACAACAGAGTGAGATTGTTTCAAAAAAAAAGAGAGGAAGGCTCCATGTGCTGAGGGCACACTTATAGTTCTCTGAAGGTGTCTTGCAACATTGAGTAGAGAAGGGAGAGCATCTGGGCTGTGGAAACATGCTTCCTGTATCTAGGGGCCTTAATTTTAAGAAATGCAGAGCAGTAGGAGTGGTCAGGTTGTGCGCTTGCCTACCCTAGGGGCTAGCACTCTTTTTTTTTGAGACAGAGCCTCAAGCTGTCACCCTGGGTAGAGTGCGATTGCATCACAGCTCACAGCAACCTCCAATTCCTGGGCTCAAGCAATCCTCCTGCCTCCGCCTGCCAAGTGGCTGGGACTACAGGTGCTGGCCACAATGCCCGGCTATTTTTTGGTTGCAGCCATCATTGTTATTTGGAGGGCCTGGGCTGGATTCGAACTTGCCAGCTCAGGTGTATGTGGCTGGAGCCTTAGCCACTTGAGCCACAGGCACTAAGCCAGGGGGGCTAGCACTCTTAACCAGGGCGAAGTTGATGGATCTGAGAATACCAGGTTTCCTAAGGGAGACTGTTGTGTTTTGGAAGTTCTGGAGCAGCTACTTCTCAGGATTCAGCATTGCGAATTCGTTCTTCTTTGGGAGAGTCATAATAGGAGCTTTTGATTTTTGATCTTCTTATGAGATGTATACATATTTATTTTTTCCCCTTTGCTGTCAGAAGCCTTCAGAGTCTGTGTTGCCAGGTTTCTTGTTTTTGGTCTAAACTTGCGTGGTTCTTCTGACCAGGTAGCAGGTGACCTTTTGCTGGGAGGTCCCCATCTGGTGAAGGGTATGCTGCTCCAAAATGGCCCAAACCCTTCATGATCACAACTGGATCACTTACCTGGCTTGAAGTCTTGTGTAGCATGTTCCTCAAACAGATATGTGAGCATACATTGCTCTCTCCAGCTTCACAAACAAGTGAGTCATCAAAAGGACCTTTTTTATTAGCACTGGCACCTGAAGCAGTGATGTGTGCCATATACCCAGCACCTGTTGGAGCCCCTGTGGCTGCTTCTGCATCCAGTAATGTTGATGCATGCTGTGCTTTTGGATTTCTATAGATCTGGAAACCTGGGCGGCACCTGTGGCTCAGTGAGTTGGGCGCTGGCCCCGTATGCCGAAGGTGGCGGGTTCAAACCCGGCCTTGGGCAAACTGCAAAACAAAAAAATAGCTGGGCGTTGTGGCGGGCGCCTGTAGTCGCAGCTACTTGGGAGGCGGAGGCAAGAGAATCACCTAAGCCCAGGAGTTGGAGGTTGCTGTGAGCTGTGTGACGCCATGACACTCCACCGAGGGTGATAAGGTGAGACTCTGTCTCTACAAAAGAAAAAAAAAGATTTGGAAACCTTCCTTCCAGGAAAGGTTTTGCTTTCTTCTAAATACCCAGGAGTGGTTTTAGTACAGTGGTCTATGCTGTGTTTGGCGCAGAACAGAAGAACACTTTGTATAGAGATTCTGCCTGGTACATCAATGAATCGTTTTATTATTATTATTATTATTATTATTATTATTATTATTATTAAATAATAGCTATGAACATTAATGAAATCTTTTTTTTTTTTTTTTTTTTTGAGACGGAGTCTTAAGCTGTCACTCTTGGTAGAGTGCCATAGCGTCATAGCTCACAGCAACCTCAAACTCTTAGGCTCAAGCGATTCCCTTGCTTCAGCTTCCCAAGTAGCTGGGACTACAGGTGCCTGTTACAACTCCTGGCTATTTTGAGAGACAGGCTCTCACTCTTGCTCAGGCTGGTCTCCAACTGGTGTGCTCAGGCAATTCATCCACCTCAGCCTCCCAGAGTGCTGGGATTACAGGTGTGAGCCACCATGCCTGACCTTATCAGTGAGTCTTGGTTTTAGAAGCTGGAAGGAGGAGATGTCTGCTCACCACAAGTCATCTGCAGTTGGGTCTGTCTGTGGCTGTATGGCGTGGGCCTGGGATAATAGGTCTGTGTTGGCCCCAAGGCATCATGCTGGGTATATACAAGCCCATTCCTATCTCACTGTAGGAGCTGAATGTCCTTGATTAAGGCAGTTGCATCCTCTGTGTCTTTTCTCCTACACGCCTTCATGTGAGTGACAGGGGCCTCCAGCCAAGTACATTGTGGTTTGTATGCCCACATCCTGGAGGACTTGAGAGTGGATCGATGAGAAGAATTCATGGGCATAACTTAATTTCTCTGCTCTGTTCCTTTGGGGTCAGTGCTGGTGGACACTGCTAAGTGATGTTCCTGTCCTTTGAACCCAGGGAGTTGCAGGAAGAAAGGGAAGGAGGCAAATATGGACAATACAAAGTAAGAGTTGAGGTTTGCCATGGATGTCAGGCCTGATAGTCATTGAGATGTTTGTGGAGCCACATGATGCCTGCTGTGTCCTGGAGGAGTAGGGACACTGTGTGTCTATGTCCCCAGTATGCTTTGGAGCTCTCTGTAGGAACCAGGGCCACAGGGCCACATCAGTGACCCAAAGGCCAAACCAGGGTTCTCCCTTCCTCCAGCTCAGTGTGTTTTCACTGAACAGTTACAAGTGTTTCTTTTCATATGGCTTGAGGTTGCTTTCTCTCCTAAGTGGCAAATTCAAGGAGAAACTAAATCTTCAAGTGCTTGTCTGTGTTGTTTCATTTTGTTGAGTGAAAATGAAGGCCATGTGGTCCATGTGTGTCTTATCCATTGCATTATTTTCAACACTAGCTTTGCACATGGGAAGCACTGACTAAATTTGTACTTTTTTTTTTTTTTTGAGACAGAGTCTCACTTTCTTGCACCTGGTAGTGTGCTGTGGCATCTCACAGCAACCTCAAACTCTTGGGCTCAAGTGATCCTTTGGCCTCAGCCTCCCAAATAGCTACAACTACAGGCGCCCGCCACAATGCCTAGCTCTTTTTTTAGAGACAGGGTCTGGCTCTTGTTCAGGCTGGTCTCAAACTCCTGAGCTCAAGCAGTCCACCTGCCTCGACCTCCCAGAGTGCTGGGATTACAGGCATAAATTTATACTTTTAGGTGAACGAATAGCCTATGTGCAGCTGCCCTGTACTAACTGTTCCCTGGTGGTGTTGATCACACAGTTACCACACCAACTCTTTCAAGACCTTAACTCTCTCTTTTTTTTTTTAGAGACAGAGTCTCATTTTGTCGCCCTCTGTAGAGTGCTTGATGTCACAGCTCACAGCAACCTCCAGGATTTGGGCTTAAGCAGTTCTCTTGCCTTAGCCTCCCTAGTAGCTGGGACTACAGGCACCCGCCACAATGCCTGGCTATTTTGTTTTTGTTATTGCAGTTTGGCCGGGCTGGGTTTGAACCTTCCCCCCTCGATATATGGGGCCGGCGCCCTACTCACTGAGCCACAGATACCTCCTACAAGTCCTTTCTCTTCCGTTGTACTTGGGCATTTGTATTTTGCTTATTTGCTCATTTTCTGGGGCAGTTTATTGGGGTTGGCCTCCCTCTGTTAGGTGCCATTTCACCTCCTTAGTCTTTCCCCCTGTGGCTATGGACAGTTCACCAAGGCCTGGTCCTAAGGCTTCGTGTTTTCTCCCTCATTTCATCCATTTGTTCCATCATCTATTCCTGGGTGTCTTATGATGCAGCAGGCACTGGGCCAGGAACTGAGGGTGCAGGAGAGAACAAAATAGTCAGTCTTTTCTTTTTTCTTTTTCTTTCTTTCTTTCTTTTTTTTTTTTTGTTTCAGACAGAGTCTCAAGCTGTCACCCTGGGTAGAGCACTGTGGCGTCACAGCTCGCAGCAACCTCAGACTCTTGGGCTTAAGCTATTTTCTTGTCTCAGCCTCCCAAGTAGCGGGACTACAGGTGCCTGCCACAATGCTTGGCTATTTTTTGGTTGTAGTCGTCATTGTTGTTTGGCAGTCCCGGCTTGGATTCGAACCCGCCAACTCCAGCGTATGTGGCTGGTGCCCTAGTTACTTGAGCTACAGACACCTAGCCAGAGTCAGTCTTTTCTTTTATACAGGTTTGAGGAAAACAAGAAAGGGGACCTTGAAGATGCATTGTGGCCAGCTTCAGAAAGGGCAGTGTGTGGGAGTCTAGGAAGGGTGTGAACCTGGGGGTCAGGATGATGAAGGAGAGGCACCTGTGGTGAGTCCTGTGATGGACAAGAGTAAGCTAGGCCAGTGCTGCTCTGACACAGGAGCTGCTGAGGGTCACCAAGGTGCTCAGACCCTTTCCCAAGTTCCCTAAGTGGAAGTACCACTTGTCTTCTGTGCTTAGAGAGATATCCAGCCCACTTCCTTCCAAATGTGCTGCTTTCCTGCCTTGCTGGGCAGACACCCCTGTCCTTGGTCAGAGGTGCTGCCTCTTCCATTTGCTATATGGCCTGAGGCCAGTCATCAAAGCCACCTCTTCTCCCTTCACTGTGCTTCTCCTGCCCTTCCTGCCTCCCTACCAGCTGTTCTGAATAGAGCAGGGCTGGAGAGCTCCCAGGGTCAGCAAACCACCAGTTTCTAGGAAGGTTTCCAGAGGCTACTCCTAGATCCGTCTTATGTGTGGAAAGATTGTATACATCTTTGCTGGAGATACTCACATTTCTGCTTGTTATAAAGACAAACCTGTCCCCACCTGAGGGGGTGATGGGCTGTAAGGGTCAGCGTCTCTACCTGGTTCAAGTTACCCTAATTGTGCTGCTTTGTAAGTTTTACTACATGGCCTTTCTTATATTTTCAGAAAACAGTTAAGTTAGTGGTAGAATATTTAATTTTAAGTTTTCTCCAATCTTTGGCACTTGCTGTAAGCTCTAGCAGATAACAGAGCAAATGCTTGCATGGCAGGTACACAGCAGTGCCAACCGGGTCTCTCTTAAAGGGTTGTGTGGTCAAAGTTGAGATTCTGTATCGTGTACACATGTCATCTTTTCCATTGGCCCAGTTGCTTGTGGCTTGGAAGATGAACTAAATTTAACAGTATTTCAGGAAGGAAACCATATCAGGGAGCTGAGAAGTGGGTGGGAAGGACGCAAAAGGAAGGATTTGAGTCCTTGCAAGTACTTTTGTGTCCTGTTCTGTTTGAAGATTGTAACTAGGAAAGTGAAAAATAGCTGGTCCCTGAAAAGCTACCACTTACCTAGGTCTGGAGACCATAATGAGTTGATGTGGAGCAGGAAGGGGGTGGAGTCTCACTCAGGTCCTTTGTGCAGGCTGTGCCTAGTATGCATGCCATGTACTGAGAGGTATTGTGACTTGGGGACCATGTCAGCAAGCATGTCATCCACCAGGCATTTGGGGAGAGTGTGGGAAGGTCTTCAGTGTCCATTGTCCTGGTGTAGAGAAAGCAGCAGAAAGAATGCAAGCAAAAGCTGGGCATGGAGGCTCACGCTTGTATTCCCAACACATCAGGAGGATCTCTTGAGCCCAAGGGTTTGAGGTTGCTATGAGCTTCGCTGAGGCCACAGCATTTTAGCCTGGGCAGCAGAGTGAAACTCTGTCTCAAAAAAAAAGAGAGGGGCGGTGCCTGTGGCTCATCGAGTAAGGTGCTGGCCCCATATACCGAAGGTGGCGGGTTCAAACCTGGACTTGGCTGAACTGCAAAAACAGAAAAATAGCCAGGTATTGTGGCGGGCACCTGTAGTCCCAGCTACTTGGGAGGCTGAGGCAAGAGAATCGTCTAAGCCCAGGAGTTGGAGGTTGCTGTGAGTTGTGTGATGCCATGGCACTCTACCAAGGGTGATAGAGTGAGACTCTGTCTCTACCAAAAAAAAAAGAGAGAGAGAGAGAGAGAGAGTGGGCGGCACCTATAGCTCAGTGAGTAGGGCGCCGGCCCCATATACTGAGGGTGGTGGGTTCAAACCTAGCCTCGGCTGAACTGCAACAAAACAAAAGCCAGGCATTGTGGCAGGTGCCTGTGGTCCCAGCTACTCGGGAGGCTGAGGCAAGAGAATTGTCTAAGCCCAAGAGCTGCAGGTTGCTTTGAGCTGTGTGAGGCCACAGCACTCTACCGAGGGAGATAAAGTGAGACTCTGTCTCTACCAAAAAAAAGAGAGAGGAGAGAGAGAAAGAAAATAGAATGCAAGAAGAAACAAAAAGTACACCATTAGGATTTACTGCCCTGGCCATCAGAAAAAGAATGTTCAAATCACAGAACCCAGGTTTTAGGGACCAGCAGCTGCAGGAGGAGGGCTGGATGTGCCAAGACTGAGGTCTGTGGGGTCATCTTTAGAGGCAGAAAGTAGGTGGAAATGTGGCCCCTTCAGTCCTTTTGGTAGTGATGGTAAATACAAGTAAATAAGTGAACTCATCCACCTGGAATGATGGGCAAACTCTGATGTCTACAGTACATAGTTCTTTTTTACTAAGATCATAATACTGATCTATGGGCATTTGTCCTCCAGAATTTAGAGGAGATGGTGGGGCAATGGTGCCATGAAGGTCTTGGGGACCCAAGGGTGCAAACAGGAATACAGTGGATGTGACCAGATGTTTTTGCAGCAGAGGGCTTTCTACCCATCAAGGTGCTGCATGTTTTAATAGCAGGGAGAGGACGGGGAGGTGTTCAGGAGCAGCGGGGCCCTCAGGATGGTACATAGGGAGTAGAGGTGTGTAGTGGCTTCTGGAAGGGTATTGTAACCAAGGTGTGCTGAAGGTGCGGTGTGAGAGAAGCCAGGAGCTGTGGAAAGGGCTGCTGGGTACAAGGAAGAGTTGGTCCTACATTTATAGGTGGCAGAAAGGAAGCAGAGTTGCCCAGCTCCTGGATGGCCTCTGCCTTTTCACAATGAATGTGGTCCTCAAACCAAAGGGTTTGAGAAGAATTTGAATCCCTAGGTGGGTAGCATGCTCCTGGCTACTTTGAGGAAGCAGAAGATGAAAGAAGACCTGAGTATTAGAAATAAGCAGACATTTTACAGTTTGTAAACATTTCTGGCTGGATGCCAGAACTTAGTGTCAACCCTGGACAGGGATCTGGGCCAGTTGAGAACTCTGTGAAGTGGAGAAGCCATGCAGCTTGGCTGGTGGTTCTCAGGGTGTGGATGGCAGAGCCATTGCTGAGGTGACCACATTCCTTCCAGTGACACCTGGTAGTGTGTGTAATCCGTGAGCTGCCTTCTGGTGCTCCAGGTATGTGGTCCCTGTTGGGCTCTTGCCTGACCTTCCTGAATGATAGTAGTATCTATCACTTGGGTCAAGATGGAGTGAGTGCTTATCTGGGAGGATTGGTAATAAGGTAAATGACTTTGGGGATTCAAAACGCTTTGAATAGGCTTAGAGGACTGAATGAGTGCAGTGACACCAGGGTTGCTAAGGTTCTGTGCTAAAGTTCTAGAAAATCTCTGCTGCAGAAGAGGAGAGAGTGGTGCTACATATGTGGGACCCTGCTCTGCCTGTGCTTCTGCAGCATCCTGCAGGCCAAGTTCTGCCCCCACCATGGTGGCAGAGCCTACGAGCTGTGAGCTGGAGTCAGGAGAAGGGGAAGGCCCTGATAGCTTGCTGGTCACAGCCCTGGTAGCTGCCCTGTACACAGAGATCTCTTTGGTCCTGAGATTCTGTGTTATCTCATGTACCCACTAAATTCCTAGCCTAGAGGGCTCAAGTCAGCTGATGTCAATGATACTTGCCTCATCGTTTCACTTAGGGAGTGGTGGCTACCCATTACTGCTACATCTCCATCTGCCTGCTGGCTTGGCTGCTTTTGCAAACAGGCATTTCTGTAAAAATGTCCTTGGGTTTAGTGTCAGTATGGACTCAGGAAGTTTTGTTCCTTCATCGTGGATAATTCTTTCCTGTCTTTGGTTTGGACTTATGTAGCCCCCATTTTTTTGATTTTGTTTTTGGTGAAACAGACTCTCACTCTGTCACCCTGAGTAGAGTCCCATGGCATCATCACAGCTCACAGCAACCTCAACTCTTGGGTTCAAGTGATCCTCTTGCCTCAGCTTCCTATGTAGCTGGGACTATAGGCACCCACCGCAGTGCCTGGCTGGTTTTTCTATTTTTAGTAGAGATAGGCTCTCACTCTTGTTCAGGCTGGTCTGGAAATCCTGAGCTCAGACCATCCACCATCCTTGGCCTCCCAGAGTGCTAGGATTACAGGCGTAAGCCACCAAGCCTGGTCCCTTAATACTGGGCCCTATGTCTTTTGCTGTGTCCTGTGTTCCCAGAGGGTCCCCTGCTTTCTGGTGCAATCCAGTAAGTACTTCAAGCACATGTGGGTCTACCTGCCCTGGAATTGGCTGTTTCTCTAAGGAGGCTAAGTTGTTTTGTAGGGAGAGCTATTATACCAACTTTTTAAACTACTTTTAGTAAATATGAAGTACATGCAAAATAGTAATCATAATAATAACAGCATGTGCAAAGCATAAAGAATAACAAGATGGGGTGGCGCCTGTGGCTCAGTGAGTAGGGAGCTGGCCCCATATACCGAACGTGGCGTGTTCAAACCCTGCCTCGGCCGAAATGCAAAAAAACAAACAAAACAAAAAAAAAGAATAACAAGATGATGGGCAGCGCCTGTGGCTCAAGGAGTAGGGCGCTGGCCCCATATATCAGAGGTAGCAGGTTCAAACCCGGCCCTGGCCAAAAACTGAAAAAAAAAAAAAAAAAAAGAACAAGATGAACATTCACCTGACCCATTGAGTTTAAGCAATTGTTTTTTGTTTGTTTGGGTTTTGTTGTTGTTGTTGTTTTTGCAGTTTTTGGCCAGGGCTGGGTTTGAACCCACCACCTCCAGCATATAGGGCTGACGCCCTACTCCTTTGAGCCACAGGCGCCACCCCCATTTTTTTTTTTTTTTTTGAGACTTTTTTGAGTCTCACTCTGTTGCCTTGGGTAGAGTGCCAGGTGTCATAGCTCATAGCAACCTCAAACTCTTGGGCTCAGGCGATCCTCTTGCCTCAGCCTCCCAAGAGCTGGGACGATAGGTGCCCACCACAATGCCTAGCTAATATTTTATTTTTATTATTTATTTATTTTTTTTTTGTAGAGACAAGGTCTCACTTTATCGCCCTCGGTAGAGTGCCGTGGCGTCACAGCTCACAGCAACCTCCAACTCCTGGGCTTAAGCGATTCTCTCGCCTCAGCCTCCCGAGTAGCTGGGACTACAGGTGCCCGCCACAACGCCCCGCTATTTTTTGTTTTGCAGTTCAGCTGGGGCCGGGTTTGAACCCGCCACCCTCGGTATATGGGGCCGGCTTCCTACTCGCTGAGCCACAGACACTGTCCCACTAATATTTTTATTTTTATTTTATTATTTTATTTTATTTTATTTTATTTATTTTCTTTGAGACAGTCTCATTATGTTGCCCTTGGTAGAGTGCAATGGGATCACAGCTCACAGCAATCTCAAATTCTTGGGCTTAAGCAATTTTCATGCCTCAGCCTCGTGAGTAGCTGGGATTACAGGCACCTGCCACAACGCCTAGCTATTTTTTTTGTTGTAGTTGTCATTGTTTGGAAGGCTTCGGCTAGGTTCAAACCTGCCAACCCTGATATATGTGGCCAGCACCCTAGCTGCTGAGCTTCAGATGCTGAGCCAATATTTCTATTTTTAGTAGAGATGGGGTCTCACTCTTGCTCATGCTGGTCTTGAACTCCTGAGCTCAGGCTGTCTTCCTGCTTCACACTCTCAGAGGGCTTGGATTACAAGCATGAGCCACTGCACCCAGCCACTCGTTTTATTCATTTTTTAAACAGAAGTCAAAAACAGCTGTGCATGGTGGCTCACACCTGTAATGCTAGCACTCTGGGAGGCTAAGGCAGGTGGATTGCCTGAGCTCAGGAGTTTGAAACCAGCCTGAGCCAGAGTGAGACCTCATCTCTAAAAAAATAGCTAGGTGTTGTGGCGGGCGCCTGTAGTCCCAGCTACTTGGGAAGCTGAGGCAAGAGAATTGCTCGAGCCCAAAAGTTTGAAGTTGCTGTGAACTATGATACCACGGCACTCTACCAGGGATGACAAAGTGAGACTCTGTCTCCAAAAAAAAACGAAGAAATTTGTTAGGTAACTTTTCCTTCTCCAGGCACCAGTTTGCCACTGATCCAGTTTGCAGACATGGGTCATTATTGTTTCTGAGAACATCCATGTAGTATAACATAATAGGGCTGGGCGCCAGTTCCCAGGAGCATGAAGAAAAGGCCTCAAATGCTGAGGATTTGGGTCCCTAGGTGTCTCCAGGGACAGGCAGTGCCTTCACTTTTGGCTCTGATCTGTATTTAGCCCTACTTTGTAGGGTAATTCAATCCACTCATCTTTCAAAGAGACCTATTAATCTAAATTCAAAGTATATCAATACCTTTGAGTTTAATTTTTTTTTTTTTTAATTGGTCATAGCCACCATTGTTGTTTGGTGGGCCCGGGCTGGATTCGAACCCGCAAGCTCAGGTGTACGTGGCTGGCGCCTTAGTCTGTTGAGCCACAGGCACCTATTTTTTTTTTTTTTTTTTTTTTTGAGACAGAGCCTCAAGCTCTCACCCTGGGTAGAGTGCCATGGCATCACAGCTCACAGTAACC
>CAUYRH010094655.1:0-28566 GCA_963574655.1 Perodicticus potto
GCCAAACTGCAAAAGCAGAAAACTAGCTGGGCATTGTGGCGAGCGCCTGTAGTCCCAGCTACTCGGGAGGCTGAGGCAAGAGAATCACCTAAGCCCAGGAGTTGGAGGTTGCTGTGAGCTGTGTGACACCACGGCACTCCAAGGGCAATAAAGTGAGACTCTGTCTCTACAAAAAAATAAAAAATAAAAATGGAATTGAAAAACTTTGATCAATGGTATGTTTGAAGCTTCCAGTGAGTCTTGGGCAGGAAGAAAGAAAACAAACTCATCACCCATTGTTAATTAGGCATAGGGTTTGTAGAGGCACAGAGAAGCCTAATGCAGGGCAGCTGTGGCCATCAGGTGTTCATTACTGATGACGAGTAGGAATTTGAGTAGTGGTTCTTAAACTTCAGTGAGTCACTGGGAAGGCTCATTAAGACATACCTTGCCAGGCCCCACTTCCATAACTTCTGATTTGGTAGGGCCAAGATGTTGAGTTTCTAGCAAGTTACCAAGTGCTGCTGCTGGTTTAGGAGATGTCCTTTGAGGACCACTGAGAACAGAGCCCTGAATTGATTCAAAGAAATCTGAGTCTCAGTGCTGGCAGCTTTTGCTGTATGGCTCTTGAACAATTAGTGCATTTCCATATGGCTGTCTAGTAGGTATCTCATTTATGATGTGTTTAAATAGAACCCTTGATTTACACATGGGCCCCCTTCTGCAAAGCTGTCTTTCAATTTCACTTAATGGTCCCATCATTCACCAAGTTCCTCAGGTCAAAAATCCTAATGTCTTTGATTTTTTTCTTCCCTTCCTGCTATATCCAATTCAACAGCAAATTCTGCTGGTGGGTTAGAATATATCCCAAATCTGAGACGTACTCGCCACTTCCACCCGGACTACCCTGGATCGAACTGAGCCCTCTCTTGCGTGGACTACTGCTGCAGCCTCCTAATTGGTCTTCCTGCTTCTCTTCGTGCCCCTCTCCCTTTGTAGTTAGAATAAAATCCAAATTCTTGAAGCCTTCCAGGTCCTTCATGGTTGGAAAGATAGGCCAATTTAGGGGCTTCAATCTTAATCCTAAAATCCCGTGAATCTGATAGAAGACTCAGTATAATGGTTCCACTCTGTTTGGGCAGATACATTACAACCTATTCTTGGCTTGGAAATGTTTTACTGATAAAGTGAATGACTAGGAGATACTAAATTATCACTGAAATTGCATAGATCCCTGATTCTGGCAAACTTCCTCAGAGTGAGTGTGTGGACTTGAATCAGTTGCCAACACGTTTGGCATTTAAATTGGACAGCTCTATTCCCATATTTGCTTTAGCTTTTTTGTTAGCACTAAGCAAACACCTGTTGATTTTTCTACCAAGGTTCTTTGCACTGTTCCAACAACTATGCTAATACGTTCTTTTTTTTTTTTTTTTTTTTTTTTTTTGAGACAGAGTCTCACTATGTTGCCCTAGGTAGAGTGCTGTGGCATCACAGCTCGCAGCAACCTCAAAGTCTTGGGTTTAAGAGATTCTCTTGCCTCAACCTCTCAAGTAGCTGAGACTACAGGCACCTGCCACAACGCCTGGCCACTTTTTTGTTGTTGTTGCAGTTGTCATTGTTGTTTAGCAGGCCTGGGCCAGGTTCAAACCTGCCTGCCTTGGTATATGTGTCTGGCGCCCTAACTACTGAGCTATGGGTACCGAGCCTATGCTAATACATTGTATGGTGTTGATTTTATTAAAGAATGACAGGTCGGCCAGGACTTTGTCTCCATTTTGTCTTCTGGCAACACATCCAATGGCATTCTTTTCTCTGCAGATGTGGTATAATTTCTCTGAGACACAGCACATTAACCTTTGGTTTTTAGGTCTGTCTCACTAAAGAAGTGTCAGTGTGAGCTGAGGTCTAGGTTTTGTAGAGTTCTAACCTTCACTCATTAAGTATTGTTAAGTGCCTGCTGGTGTGTGTTGCGCTCTGCCGGGTGGCAAGAGGACTACAGAAAAAGATATGGCACTACCATGGCTTTTTAGAAGCTGAAAATCTGCTTGGCACCGTGGCTTCCCCTAGAAAGGACGCCGTGTATGATTGACTTTCTGGTTTTTCCACTTAGCATATGTTACGTTTGTAATCAGAAAAACTTAAAAGTGGGGTTAGGTGAAAACACACTGTTGAACGAAAAAAGCAAATGGTATGTACAGTGTGCAGTCTTTTATGTAAAGTTTAAAAAGAAAAAAATACTGTGTGTTGTTTATGGGTATACGCGTATATGTAAGAAGTATAAAAACAGATGGGAAGGATTCCCTCCAACTTCAGAATAGTGGTTATCTCTTGGGGAGGGAGGGAACTGCAACTGGGATGTCAGTTGTCTAACACTTTATTTTCTTAAAAAAGATATGGGGAAAACCTTAACATTTGTTAAATCACAGTGGTGGTTCATGGGTGCTTATAATATTGTTCTCCGTACTTTTCTTTGTGTTTGAAAATGTCATTACGTGCTTTTATATTTGTATTAGAGTAGATTTATTTTTTTATCTTGTGTTGGAGAGAGCAGCGAGACAGCCAGGAAATTAAGTAAAATTTAAAGTAGCATTATGATTTAGAGTCAAAACAAGTCATATATACAGTGTGATACTATTTATATAAAGTTTTACATGCAAAACAATATATTGCTTAGGGATACATAGAAAATAAAAACAAGAATGAGAATGAAAAGCCAGATTTAATAGAGCAACTTCCTGGGAGGGCAAGTAGGGATCTGCCCCGGAGGTTTTGACTCCATAACATCCTATTTCTTAAACTGGCTTTTGAACATCTACTTGATTGTGCCTTATATTATGATTTAACTCTAGTTTATTCTAAAAATTTATAAGCCCTGATTGATGTATGTTGGGAATCAGAAGGCATGGGTTAGTGGATGCTGTAGGGGGACAAGAAAGTCTCATGGGGGTGTAGAATTTGAAGGTAATGTCATAGGATGGATATAATAGGAAAGGGATGTAGAAACTAGAAAGGGCATTCCGAGTAAAGAGCCTGATTTAATAATTTGGGCATGTTTGAAAGGTGGAGTAGAAATCAGCCTTCCCTAGAGGAGCATTTGGGTTTGGGAGGAGTACAGATGGGACAAGCAGATAGGTGAATTATATGTAGTAAATATCGGGAAATTAAGCACCTTACTTGTTGGGCCCTTTTAGTCTATCTTCATTTAGGCTCTGTAATCATCTTGGTTTATCTTCATTTTCTAACTTTTTGCCTGTCCTTTGTGAGGTGCAATAAACTGATTTATTACACAAAGTGTTCAGGTTCAGATACATCATGGTTTAGTTCGAGAATATGTTAACAAATTCAATTTGGGCTGTGATACCTTTGCTGATGAAGTCCATCATTTATCTCAGCCTTTCTGGCTGTGCCAGCACATTGGGCTGACATCTTTAAAGAATAGTCTACTGTGATTTTAAGATTTCTTTCCTAGATGGTAATGGATGGGCTCTGGCCCTTAGGCCTGCACAATTAGGTTTGCTTTTTTCCTGCATGAGTTACTGGCAGGTGCTCTTTTAAGGGAGGGTGGGGTTTCCTACCCGTCTCCTAACCTAACTGGCCTGTTGAGATAATTCCTGCATCACTTCTCGGCCTTTTGGCTAAGATCAAGTGAGTTCTTCCTGTGGAATTTATCCCCTAATTTTGTGGTTTACTGCAAAGAGGGCTGTGGCTTATCTTAGATTATTTGCAAATGCTAAGTGCACGTCAGTGGCCCTTTTGCAGGGAGGGATTTGGTGGTTGTTTGCGGTTTACTTTTTGCTTTGTCTAGTCCCTCTTCCCTAAGCCAAATTTTCCCATTACTCTTTGGTTCTTGTTTTATTCCCTCTTCGTTTCCTCTGCCTTGAAAACCCTTTACACACATTAGAGTAGCATTGCTTGCTTTTCAGAGTTTGTATTTCTGTAGTAGTATGTGTAATGATTTGTTTACAAATTACTTAACTTTCCAGAGAGGTTTAGGGAGTATAGATGCGTATAGCTGTATAGCTAAAAAGGTAGGCACCGTATCCATAAACAAGATCATATGCAAAAAGATTCCCTCTGAAATCTTAATAGAAATAAATGTGAATATGATTGACTTGGTTACATTTTTAATTACAGGCATCTTTAGGATCACCTCTGTTATGTGAAACAAAATCACTGGTAAACTTGTTCAGTTTTCTGAATATTGGGATAAGGTTTATGTTATAAAAATGAAAGAGAGGAAGAAAACTGCCATTACTTGTTTGGGCCACTGGGTAGTGTTTGAATGTTTGAAAGTCTGCCTCACTACCTGCTTACTATTAAATGAGTATTGCCACCCCCAGGAATTGTACTAAAGGACTTTTGACACATTAACCCATTTAAAACTTCCAACCCTCTTATGATTGCTTAATTTCTTTCTTTCTTTCCTGAGACAGAGTCTCACTTTGTTGCCCCCCGAAGAGTGCTATGGCATCACAGCTCACTGCAACCTCAGACTCCTGGGCTCAAGCGATTCTTTTGCCTCAGCCTCCGGAGTCGCTGAGACAACAGGCACTATTTTTTAGAGGTGGGGTCTTGCTGTAGCTCAGGCTAGTCTGGAACTCATAAGCTCTGGAGATCTGCCCACTTCGGCCGCCCAGAGTGCTGGGATTACAGGCTGAGCCACTGTACCACCCCTGCTTCATTTCTTTCTTTCTTTTTTTTTTTTGAGACAGAGTCTCACTATGTTGTCCTTGGTAGAGTGCTGTGGCGTTACAGCTCACAGCAACCTCAAACTTTTGGGCTTAAGCCATTCTCTTGCCTCAGCCTCCCGAGTAGCTGGGACTACAGGTGCTGACTACAATGCCCGGCTGTTTTTTTGTTGCAGTGGTCATTGTTGTTTTAGCTGGCCGGGGCTGGGCTTAAACCTGCCAGCCTCGGTGTATGTGGCTAGCGCCCTACTCACTGAGCTACAGGCACCACCTGTTTAATATATTTCTTAGGAAGGTGATAATTGTACATGATAGTAAATCAGAAAGGTACAAAGGATATGCAGTGAAAACTGAGTCTCTTTGGAGCCCCATCCACTGTCATCAGGCTCCTCTAGCAAACTGCACCTACTGGTGTCTTATGTATTCTTTCAGAGATACCCTGTGAGTTTATAGAGCTACATAAAGATGGGTATGTATTTTTAAGATTAAAAAAATGATGACATACAATTCTGCATTACTCTCTTTTCAATTAATGTCTGAGTTTATTTCATTTCATTGGCCATAGAACTGCCTCATTCTTTTTAAAAGATGTACTATATTTAACTAGCTCCCTGTTGATAATCCTTTTTCTGTTAATAGATAAATTCAGCCCATTCATGTTTATTGAAATAATTGATATATTTAGTCTTAATTATATTTTTAATATTTTCTTTTTAAAAATATTATATAGACTGTGCTTAACTTTGGAGGGCATACATGTATATATTCTAATAATTGGGAAGATTTATCTTTTTATTCTAGTGATTACATTTAGAAGCATAACTGTATCATATTTCTTCAGGCAGTCTCTATAGGCACCCTACCATGAGCAACGATGAAATTAGTAGGTGTATTTTCTGACCCCTCCATCCTCACTTGCTTTTAGTTGATTATATTATTTCATAGTTTTCTTTTTTTGGAAGAAGAATTAGGGGTGAGGTTTGAAGCCATAAGGCCCTCAACTGGGTAAGTCACTTTTCTTATCAGAGCTTCAGTTTCCCCACCAGTAAACATTAGAAAATAGAACCAAAATATGGAGCACTTGATGAATTTAAGTGTCATCCTTGTGCAGGGGCCATGCCGGTCTTCTCTGCATCGTTCCAATTTTAGTATATGTGTTGCCGAAGTGAGTCCTCTCCTATCTTAAAGCATACTTTATGTCTCTGTTACTTGAGCTGTCAGCTTTCAATATCTTTTGAGTCCTGTTAGTAAAAGATGAGGAAATCACTGCAATTACTTGTCCATTTTTTTCCTCCTTCCTATTTTAACATTTGCCAAGGATAACTCTGCTTCTCTTTTGCAGCCATGAAGCCTCAAATTTAAGACTTCATCCTGAGGATAGATCAATTCACTTGTCCTTTCCCCATGGCTTCCCCATCTCATCGTTGAAGTTGTCCTTTCATAGTTTCTTCAGGCTGGAGTCAAGGAATTCATATTCCCTGAGTTCTTACATGTTGAAAAAACATTTTTCTGTCACCTTTGTACTTGAATGACAGTTTGGGTTGATACACAGTTATTCTATTTTTTTTTTTTTTTTTTTGAGACAGAGCCTCAAGATGTTGCCCTAGGTAGAGTGCTTGGCATCACAGCTCACAGTAACCTCCAATTCCTGGGCTCAAGCGAGTCTCCTGCCTCCGCCTCCCAAGTAGCTGGGACTATAGGCGCCCACCACAATGCCCAGCTACTTTTTGGTTGTAGCTGTCATTGTTGTTTGGTGGGCCCAGGCTGGATTTGAGCCCGCGAGCTCAGGCGTATGTGGCTGGTGCCTTAGCCGCTTGAGCCACAGGTGCCGAGCCATATACACAGTTATTCTTGAGTCACTTTTTTTCTTTTAATTGTGATATGTTACATACAGAAAAGTACATGAAACACAGACATGCTGTATAGTGGCTAGTTTGGGGCTAAGAAGAACCAATGGTGCTTTGAATAGTTTTATAGTACATGTCTCCTGATATACATATGTATATATTTCTCTTAAGATATATATCTTAGGGCTCGGCGCCTGTGGCTCGACGGGCTAAGGCGCCAGCCATGTACGCCTGAGTTGGTGGGTTCGAATCCAGCCCGGGCCCACCAAACAACAATGACAGCTGCAACCAAAAAATGGCCGGGCGTTGTGGCAGGCGCCTGCGGTCCCAGCTACTTGGGAGGCAGAGGCAGGAGACTCTCTTGAGCCCAGGAATTGGAGGTTGCTGTGAGCTGTGATGCCACAGCACTCTATCCAAGGTGACAGCTTGAGGCTCTGTCTCAAAAAAAAAAAGATATTTATCTTAGAATGAAAATACTTGGTCTTGGGTTATGTATGTACATTTCATTCTTCCTAGATATGGCTGAACTGATTTTTGAAGTGGTTTGTATCCCACCTGCAGTGTACGAGAGTTCTTTGTGCCATCTTTCCCTTGGTAGTATTACTCTTCATTGTCGTTTTTTTTTTTTTTTTTTGTGGTTTTTGGCTGGGTTTGAACCCGCCACCTCTGGCATGTGGAGCTGGTGCCCTACTCCTTTGAGCCACAGGTGCCGCCCCTGCTTCATTGTCTTTTAACCTAATGAACCTCTAAGGTAGGCCAGATTCCCATTTTAGGTGAGAAAATAGATTCAAAGTAGTCATGTAACTTGGTTCAAGTTCAAAGTAGTATTGAATGGCAGAAGTGGTATTTGAACTCTGCTCTCTCCAACTCTAAAGTCCATTACCATTCCACGCTGCCTTTTTTACACATAGGACTTCCTGACAGATATGTAAGGCACTGGAACATCTTCAGAGAAAATGAACATTATCAAAGATTTTTTTTTTAAGAGTTTTGGGAATGGCTTGAGTATATTCATATTGGAGATAATCTATTTCTCAAAGTCCCGTCCAATTTTATGATACAGCTGGTACTCAGCCAATATATTTAATTTTCTAACTAACAACTTGCTTCATTTTTTTAGCATCCAGCCTGTGTATGGAGCTCAGCACCCTCCTCTGGACCCTCGGCTCACCAAAAAGTAAGCCAGTACATTTTTCCTTTTATCAATCTACTCCTGCCACCCCTGCACTCTCCCTTACTTTGCTGAAATGACAGCTTCCACTTTGACCTTTTCTAGTTTCTCTTTTGCCCAATTTTGTCCCGGTAGATGAGCAATCATCTTACTTCTAAATGGTCCATTACTAAATAGGAAATTAACTCACATTAGAGATTTGGTGTTGGATTCTCTGGTCAAAAGAGAATGGTCGAAAGGTCTTTATTGATCCCTGAAACCAAATAATAGCTGACTTATAGATCTTCTAGTAGGAGATCTGGTTTCTGGGACTCATTGCTTCTGAATATTGATAGGTCTGCCACTTAAGCTGTGAGAACTGGGACAAAAAGAATATAACCTTAGCTGGCATTCTTTAGGTCTTCTTTCTCTTTGACCTTTAGAGACCTAGGCATATAGAGAGTAAAAAGCTCCCTGGATGCTATTTCTCTGGTAAATCTCTAATTATTTTCAAATACAACAGAAACTCTAGTTAAATCCAGATGTACGAGTATGTATCTTTACCCCCAATTATTATATAATACCTTTTTCTCATGGACCATCACTTAGCTACAATGAATTTAAATGAGGAGCCAGATCACTGTCTTTGGGCAATGATCTTAATTTTAGAGACTTGTTTCCAGGAAAGGTGTAGTTTGTAATGACAGCTGAATGGTTTGGGAGGTATAGACCTAGGTTCTTACCCTCTGGGTTCTATGTAATTACATACATCCTTTCTTTTTTCACAGTCAACGGGGGAGTAAAGATAATATACAATGGTAATTCCAACTATATGACATTTTGGAAAAGGGAAAACTCTGGAGATAGTAAAAACATCAGTGGTTATCAAGGGGTGGGGCTGAGGACAGGGATGAATAGAAGGAGCACGGAGGATTTTTAGGGCAGTGAAAATACTTTGTATGATACTGTAATGGCCAAAACACGTCATTTTACACTTGTCCGCACCCCCGTAGTGTCCAGCACCAGAGTGAGCACGAACCTGAACTACTGATGAGTGCTTGTGATGTGGCAGTGCAGGGTCATGCTGCTGTGGTGGGGAATGTTGATAATGGGAGACGCTGTGCGTACATGCGGGGAGGGAGTAAATAGGGAATCTCTGTGCCTTTCTCTGGATTGATCTAAAACTGTTCTAAATAAAGTCTTTTTTTAAAGGGAAAATTAAAGTATTTTGAATACCTAGAAAAAATGTGATTATCAAATATGCATCATCAGTATTTAAACTTCATTTTTTTGTTGTTGGAGACAGAGTCTCAAGCTGTCATCCTCGGTAGAGTGCCATAGCGTCACAACTCACAGCAACCTCAAAGTCTTGGGCTTAAGCGATTCTCTTGCCTCAGCCTCCCAAGTAGTTGGGACTACAGACACCCACCACAAAGCCCAGCTGTTTTTTGGTTGTCGTTGTCATTGTTGTTTGGCAGGCCTGGGCTGGATTCAAACCCACCAGCTCCGATGTATGTGGCTGACGCCCTAACTGCTTAAGCCACAGGCGCTGAGCCAGTATTTAAACATATTTTAAATAACTTAGCTGAATATGTGGTGTACTTTCTATAATTCTATCTACTTGTTCTTTTTGTGATTTGGCAAGTATGTAGAAGACACAGTCTCCAGAATACTATAGGAGCATGACTGGTGTTCTTATCTGTACGATGCATACTACTATCAGAAGCCGTTCTAGTATAAGCTCCTTGAGAGATGAACTTGGTTTTATTGACCCTATATCCTTAGCACCTAGAACAGCACATGGCTCATAGTAGGTACTTTGTAAATATTTGTGGAATGAAGCTATCTCATGTACTTAAATAGTAGGCTTTTCTTTAATGGTCCATGGTTTGCACCTTTTATTAGCTCTTCACAAGGGGAGCATGTTTCTGTGATATCCTACTCTTCCTCTCCTCTCCTTTCCCCTTCCCTCCCCTCCCTTCCTATCTTTTCCCTTTCTTTCCCTTCCCTTCCCTTCCCTAAGAGCCTCATTCCATTGCCCTGGGTAGAGTGCCATAGTGTCATCATAGCTCACAGCAACCTCAAACTCTTGCCTTCGCCTCCCAAGTAGCTGAGACTACAGGCATGTGCTACCACTCCCAGCTATCTATTTCTTTATTATCATTGTATACTATGGAATACTATTCAGCCATTAAAAAAAATGGAGACTTTACAGCCTTTGTATTAACCTGGATGGAAGTGGAACACATTATTCTTAGTAAAGCATCTCAAGAATGGAGGAGCATGAATCCCATATACTCAAGTTTGATATGAGGACAATTAATGACAATTATTGACACGGTGGGGGTGAGGGAAGGGGAGAGCAGAGAGAGAAAGAATGAGGGAGGGGTGGGGAAAGGAAGAGCAGAGAGAGGAAGGAGTGAGGGGGATGGGGTCTTGGTGTGTGCCACACCTTTTGGGAGCAAAACACGATAGTAAGAGGGACTTTACCCAACAAGTGCAACCAGTGTAACATGGTTTCTTGTACCCTCAATGAATCCCCAACAATTAAAAAAAAAAATTTACCACATATTAAATGACTAACAATTGCCCAAATACTATAATAAATGACTTTTTATACAGAAAAAAAAAATTAACAAACAGTACCCGATTAATTTACACAGTTTCTGCCTACATGTCCAGCAAAGTGTTGATAAAAAGAATTTATAAAGAACTTAAGGAAAGAAGCAAGAAAAAGTTAAACAACCTCATACAAAAGTAGGCAATAGACATGAACAGAAACTTTTCAAAAAGAAGGGAGACTAATGGCCAATAAACATATGAAAAATGCTCAATGTCTCTAATCATCAGGGAAAAGCAAATTAAAACCACAATGAGGTAGATCCTAACTCCAGTGAAAATGGCTTTTATCAGAAAATCCCAGAACAATAGCTGCTGATATGGATGGAGAGAAAGGAACACTCACACCTTTAGAAGGACTTCAAACTAGTACACCCCTTTTGGAAAGTAATATGGAGATACTCAAAGAACAAAAACTAGACCTACCATTTGATTCAGGGACCCACTGTTGGGTATTAAGTCAAGGGGGAAAAAGTAATTTTATCAAAACACATGTGCACTCAGATGTTTGTTGCCACACAATACACAATTGCAAATATGAAGAACCAACTCAACTGCCCATCTGTATGTGAGTGGGTTATAAAATGTGGTATATGTATACCAGAGAGGACTACTCCACAATAAAAAATGGTGAACTAATACCTTTTCTAACAACCTAGAAGGGACTTAAGGTCATTCTCCTATCTAAGTGAAGTTTTGCAATAATGGAAAAACAAACACCACAGGTACTCACTATTAATTTGGAGCTATTAATTAGAACTGATCAATCAATACCCTTATGTACATTAGGTTGTAAAAACTCAACAAAAATCAAGCAGGTAGGAGGGAGCGAGGAGGGGGAAGGTGCATGTACCAGGGACAAGGCACACCATTCAGATGATGAGCACACTTATAACTTTGACTCAAATTGTACAAAAGCAGTTCATGTAACCAAAACCTTTGTACCCCAATACTATCTTGATAGCAAAGACGGAAAAAAGCAAAAAAGTAAATCAAGCAGGTTGATCTGCTTTTGTTCCTGATTCTGTCTGAGTTGCTATGACCTCGATGAAGGTTGTTGACCTCTTCTAGTATTTTTCTTTCCTTATGTGTCAAATAAGTGCAAAAATAAAATTTATCACACAAGGCATAGTGATTATTAAAAGAAATAAATATATACAACTTTTACCATATTGCCTGACATAGTAAGTCTTTAATATATGCTAGTATTATTACTATTGATAACATTCTTCGTAATAAAGATAGTGTATTTAACTTCTTGGGAAATTAACTATATTGATGATTTTAAGACCTTTCTTTTAAAAAGCTATTTTGGACTATCACCCCTAAAATCTAAACACAAAGAAACATTTACTTCTTATAATTTTATCCTATTATGTTGGATTTTTTCCATACTCTCCACTCCTTTCTCTTTTACTTTTCTAAAGGACCTATTTCTTTGTCAGTAGCCATTAAGATGTCAATACACCTGCATTAACCTTGTTTTGACTCTTTCAAATAAGGTAGATACTAGTACTAAATGCTCAACAATTGAAACGACTATTTTTTTTAATACAGTTTGTTTGCTTAAAGAAAGTACAAATAATGGAAATCAATTTGAAAAGCTGAGAGCAGAATGTTAAAATATTACCTTCACACTGAAGGATATTTAACAAGAGAGTGCACTTATTTATTGTGCCTGGAATTCTCTATATAATTGCATTGTATTTCCCATTTGCCATTTATGTATGAATAAAAGTCTCACCCTCACTACAGCATACCGCCTCTCCCCTATTAGACCTTGGGCTTGAGTTACAATGGAAGATTAAGTTTTGACTGCAGACATAAAGCTGCCTCTCTACCTGAAAGTGTAGCTTTGTGCACCCACAGTTTCACTATGCAACTTTCAGCATTCCTTTATGTTCCAGTTTCCTTTTTTTCTCCAGAATTCTCTGGCTGCTTGAATGTGATTGCTTATAGGAGGTATATTTGGTCAGTGAGGCATGTAATGCATTTATAAATTACATAGTTAAGATTTTGCATAGAAGAATTCTAGACTTTGTAGAACTTTTTAAAAAATCATACTTTTTCTTGTAAAATAAGGATTAAACTACAAAATAAAAAGTCTTGGATCTCTGAAAACCATGGATCTTTGTATTTATAATATATCTCTGATAATAGTAGCTAACCTTAAGACTGACTTTCTACATTTTTGTAATATTGAGAAAAATACATAAAATCCTTAAAGGATTTTCATGTGGGTAGGGAGAGGGAATGATTATAACACACAGAGTTTAAAATATTTCATTTAATTCTTACAACTTCCCAAAGAGGTGAATACTATAATTGACTCCTCCATCTTATAAATAAGAAAGGTGACTTTCGACAGCATTTAAGAAGCTCGATGAAAGACATTCATCTGGTAAGTGGCAGTCTACATATAAGCTCAGGTAGTCAGGCTCTCTAGTGCACGCACTTTAAGCAGTGGGTGCAAATCCAAATTCAGAAGTAATGATAATATCTGTGACATTTCAAACCCTTCTATGGGGCAGACATTTTTATGTACTATCTTACTCAACAATTATAATAATCCAAGCGTGGATTGCTCTTCTACATTAAGAGCCTCAGAGAAGTTAACTCACCCCATTGTTACAAACAGGCAGAAGTCCTACTTAAGTCTTAATATTTTTGACTCCAAAGAGAGCAGCCTATTTACACCTTTTGAAGTGAGTGAAAAACCCTTGGATATGTGTGTATTTCACAGGTCAAGGAGACCTCTTTGAGAAATGTGGTCAAAAAGAAGGAAAGGAGGCAGAAATGTGAAGATCACAAAAGAGTGCTTTCGGTTCTATCCAGCTGTTCTAATTTTTTTTAATTATTTAATTGGACATGGCTTTTTTGCCCATTATATCTAGTGTGCAGATACTTTTCCTTGTCTTCTATGCATGACTGGGTCAGGGTTAAGTTCTTGAAAATATATTGATTTTATGTTAAGCCATCTCAGATAAAATGACAGTGAGTTTGAGGAAGGAGTTTCTTTGTTTCAGAGCGTTAAAAAGATTTGTGTCCTATCCAGAAGAGTATAGATGATTATTAGATAAAATTTGCAATAAGCGAGGCAGCTCCTGTGGCTCAAGGAGTGGGGCGCTGGCCCCATATACCAGAGGTAGCAGGTTCAAACCCAGCCTTGGCCAAAAACTGCAAAAAAAAAAAAAAAGAAAAAAGAAAAGAAAAAGAGGATCTTTTAAAAAAAAAATTGCAATAAGGAACAAAACTATATTTAATTCACACAATCAAAGTGATGTGAGTAGAAAATTCTCTCAATTAAGGTCAAATACTTGCCACAGTGCATTTATATTGGCAGGACTGTACAAATAAGTGGGTAAGATTCTATAACCTTGATATATCAGTGTCTCATATTCTGTTTCAGGAGATTTGGGCAGTGTCTTGCTGAGTGGCATTCAGTATTGTTGTTGTGTGTTTTTGTGTGCCATCACGATAGTGTAGGAGTTTTGTTAGAACAACAAAGAAACATTAAATTTCTCGTTACACTTGGTAAGACTGAAAGTGAAATCAGGAACATATTAGACCAAGTTTATGAGGATAATGCCATGAGGGAAATGGCAATGCAAAAATGGGTTGAACCTTTTTCTGAGAGTAGAGAAAGCATCACTGATGAAGAAAGAGCAGGGCAGCCAGTAACAAGCAGAACTGATGAAAATATTGCAAACATTTGTTGAACTGCATGTCAAATTCATTAGATGACTGTGAGAAGCATAGTAGAACAAGTAAACATTGATAGATAAACAGGAAAATCTTTTTTTTTTTTTTTTTAGACAGAGTCTCACTCTGTCACTGTCAGTAGAGTGTCATGGTATCACAGCTCATAGCAACCTCCAACTCCTGAGCTTAAGCGAGTCTCTTGCCTCAGCCTCCCCAGTAGCTGGGACCACAGGCACCTGCCACAATGCCTGGCTATTTTTTGTTACAGTTGCCACTGCTGTTTTAGCTGGCCAGGGCTGGGTTCCAACCTGCCACCCTCCGTATATGGGACCGGCACCCTACCCACTGAGCCACAGGCTCTGCCCAACAGGAAAATCTTAATTGAACATTTTGGCATGAGAAAGATATATGCCCAAATTGTCCCAAAGGATCTCACCAATGAACAAAAGCAAAGGAGAGTCAATGTTTATGAAGATCTTTTAGAGAGGCAAGATGATATTTTGGGCCAGGTTATCACTGGTGATGAAACAGGGGTGCACCAGTAAGACCCTGAAACAATGCATCAACCCGCACAATGGAATTCTGCCAGTTCTTCACAATGAAAAACATCCCACCCATCCAAAACAAGAATCAAAGTAGTATTGTTAACATTTTTAATTTCAGAAAGATTATTCATTATCAATTTGTACCAAGTAGATTAACAATTAACCAAGTTAACTGTTTGGAAGTGTTGAAAAGGCTGCATGAAAAGTTAGATGACAACAACCTAAATTTTCACCAAAAATCTCTCACATCTTAACAATGTACCAGATTGCATGGCACTTGCTATGATGAAATTTTGAGACAGTAAACAAAGACACCCTCCCAACTCACCTGATCTGGCTCCCAGTGACTTTTTTCTTTACTCAGAGATTAAGGAAATATTCAAAGCAACATATTTTGATGACATCCAGGACATCAAGGGCAATCCAACAACAGCTTTGATGGCCATTGGCAGAAAAAGTGCTCTAAAATTCCATTGAAGGGTAGATAAGGTGCTGGTGTCAGTGTACAGCTTCCCTACAGGAGTACTTCAAAGATGGTTTTAGTACTAGTCAGCAATGAGGTATGCAGCACTTTATCTAGGGTGAGTTTGCAAACCTAATTGTCAGTCCTGCTGAGAATTACAGGTCTTACTGTGCCTTTCAGCAACTGTGTGAATGGAGAAAGAGGGAGAGGGAAACTGAAACTCTCATGTGTACAATTGCTGTAATAGAATTTTGGTCTTTAAGATATGTAACAATCTGTGAACAGATTGGAATAAATATACTATTTATGTTCAAGAAAACATCGAATATGGATGGCATTAAGCATAAGAATCTTACTAATGGATATAGTTGTTAAATATTGCCAGCAACATTTCTTCAACTGATGCTCATACTAGTCACGATCCATAGGTGAAAAATGTTTGGGGCTCAACATAATAAAATACATTAAAAAAAGACAAAAAACCCAAGTCTTCACTTGGGAGCATTTATCTGGAAAATAAATTCTCTGTCAGATAATCAGAAGATTTCAGCTTGAAAACACATTGAAATGAATGACACATGTAATAGAAGATGCTGCCCTGTCTAACCTTTCTAAGGCATGCCTTCAATATTTATTCTCCAACAGGCCCAAAGTCTAAGATTTTATATTTTATCTTCACTGACATATATAGTCAATTCTGCTATTATGCTTGTTTTGGAAAAAATATCATTCCATGCATTTGATATATTAGTCAACAATTTGTAATGGAAATTTCATGTTGATTTATATGTGATTTTATTTTTGAGAAATACAATGTGAATGCAAATAACTGCATCTAGCTGAATTGTGCTGTGTAGAAATATACAAAAGGCATGCATGCACAGACCTTAGACACTTCCACCTACCTTGGTCTTGGATCACGTGTGTGATATCCAGCTGGGTTGTGTTTTGTGATTTATTCACATTTGTGAGTAGAGATATGTATCATTCAACATTTCAAACATGTATCAACCTTCTGGTCCAAGAACACCAAGCAGTGCATGAAAAAGGATATCTTTAAAGGGTGAGGAGAAGATTAATAAAGTGTAGGAGAAAGATATTACGTTTGTTATCTCCAAGTGTAAGGACAAAGAAATCTACATGGTACAACATCAGAGACAATGCCGGAAGAGTGAAAGATCTTCAAGTGATGCAGTCATCAGAACATGGTCTAGAAAGCAGAAAGAAATAAAAAGACCATTTGGAGCAAAAGAATTGAAGAACAAATAGCAGAAATTCTAGAACAAACTTTTGTATGATCACAATCAAAACAAAAGGACTGGGCTGTGCCTGTGGCTCAAATGAGTAGGGCATTGGCCTCATATGCTGGAGGTGGTGAGTTCAAACCCAGCCCCGGCCAAAACTGCAAAAAAAAAGAAAAGAAAAAACCCCAAAGGACTATCTGTATGTGAAGACTTTAAATTGTCAGACTTGGGGCAGTGCCTGTGGCCCAAAGGAGTAGCACCGGCCCCATATGTTGGAGGTGGCAGGTTCAAACCCAACCTCAGCCAATAACTGCAAAAAACAAATAAATAAATAAATAAATTGTAAACTTAACTGTAGAAGTGGCTTATTTAGTGTGAAAAGTGGCTAGTTTAGTGATTTTAAAAGTGCCATAATTTCCAAAGTCTTCAGCTATTGGGCCAAACTGTTAGTAGATAGGAAATATGGGAGGTGGAGATTCCCAGTCATTATAAGTAGTTTGGAGTCTAAAGCTATACATCAGGTGAACGTCAATATTGATGAAATAAGTGCCTCTTAGAGAGGCAGGACTCCAAGGATCTACATCCAAAGGGAGATACACAGGCTCGGGGATTACGAATAAAAAACTATTTGTAACTGTGATATTTGGTACCAAAAAGGAGAAGATAAAAAGCTACACACGTCCACATCTAGTGTTCTGACTCTACACATCTAATTTCAAATAATGCCCCTGCCAACACCAACACTTTGCCAAAACAAGCTGCGTAGTGTTGGCTCTCCCTAAAGCAAGTGTCAAGTCTTTTTTGTAGTATTTATGTATCAGTGTCATTTTAATTAAGTTTCTGAGTTTTTTAAAAGTGAATCCCTGAGAAAATTTCTGTTACTGTATGGTTTCTAGAATGCAATTTTGCATAGATAAGAAATTGTTTAAACGCATGTCACCTTGTAGCAAAACAAGGTGAGGGTAAAGGGTAAAGTGGCCAATTCCTTTTTTTTTTCTTTATTTCTACTTCTATTCCTTCTTCTTCCTTAATGATATGATAAATATGCTTGTTTGAAAATCTTTTTATAATAAAGAATTGCATACAATTTTACTAAAGATAAAAATTGAAAGAAATCCATAACCACAATCATTCTACCATTTAATGTTTGTCAGATTTTTAAATTGTTATCAATAAACAGTTTCAAAAGACTGTGTTAGGCAAGAAATTGATGGCCAGGAAGTTGGCACCAGATGCAGTCAGGTGGAAGAACTTAGGCACTGAGGAAAGGTCTGACGCGTGTTTATTCAGCTAGTGGAGGCTGGTGAACAAGCAGAAAGTTCCCTGATACACTTGTATCTCCAAGGGAAAAACAGTAGCAGAATGCCAAGCAGCAGCTATATAATCATAACATCATTGTGCACAGTTATGAGTATATAAGGAAAATGTGGCGCCTCCGGAGGAATTTGGGAGAGGAAGCCCAGACAACTTTTTCTTGTCCCACAGAATGTTTTAAAGTCACAGTGTATGGATTGTTAATCCAGGTTCACCTTTATTTTTCACATGCAGAATATATCAATTGAAGTATCTAAGCAATTAAAGAAATTCAGTAGAATATCTGTTTATTTTGCCAGGCAGAATACAATTAGTCTAAACCAGTAGATAATTGATTCAACTATCACACATCCAGATAGATACATTGGGAGGATCTTTGCAGTATTGTTTAAACTAGTGACTCTGATAGCATGTTCCCAGAATAACAGCATCAACACCGCCTAAGAATTTGTTAGAAATATAAATTATCTGGCAATACCCCCCAGTTTACTAATTGAAAATCTCTGGGAGTGGGGACCAGCAATCGGTGTTTTAACAAGAACCCCATGTGATTCTGATACATGCACGTGTTCATGTGTGAGAATCACTGGGTTAAACCTTCTCCAAATTAACCTAAAAACAGATTCTGAGGTCAAATTACCAGGGATCCAAAGATAGGTTCCGGTACCTTCTTTGGCCATATAGCTTTATTGAAGTTAATTGAAATGCCAAATTCTCTTTCCTCAGCTGTTTTCAGAATTGCTTAAAATAATTGATACCAGTAGAATACTTAGAACAAAGCCTGACACTTAGCATGTACTCTATGAATATAACATTTTAATTTCATTTTAAGCAGTTTCTCTTGCGAGGATATACTAGCTTAAATAAATGCTCATTTTTCCATACTCTTAAACATAATTAAAAGAATTGAGTCAATATATGCTCTTGAGTAATAAAAGACCAAACAAGGATTGAGAACGTGAAAGGAATATAAAAAATCTCACCACATGTCATAGGGTCTATGAAGAAAACTGAGATAGAGTCTGAGATTCTTCAACACCTGCTGGAAAGGAGAGGCAGGAAGCGAGATCTGGGTGTAGGAGTAGATGAGTTTTGATGCTGGCTGGATAGCAGCCTCAACTGAACCCATAGAAAGTTGTCTAGTCCTTGAATGGGCTGAAAGGGTGTGGTATTTACATAACTCCCTCATTTCAGTCATTTGATGTGGACTATTCCCAGAAGAGTATGGCCCTAGGATTGAAAGAAAGTTTTCTGCAGCTGAAGCCATCGCTGAAAGTGCTGTCAGCTTAATCTTGTTTGCCAGCAGCACCTGTCACAGATGACACAAACTCTTCTTGAAGTGGGATCTGAGTAGCAAATGCTTTTTAAAGGAGGAAAATGGACATGGCATCCCTATACCCCAAACAACTTCCCTTTATGATAACCTAATACTTTGTCAGGTAGAAAAAGGTACATATTAAAGTGGGTCTCTGATTGCTCATAAAATTAAGTAAATTTTATCTTAATTTCCATGGGAGAGGAAAAGGGATGTAAAGTAAAAGTTGACAATGAAATAGATCATGGCAATTAAGTCCTAAGTGTGCCAAAACAAGATTTATTTAATAGAGTGACCATATTTAAGACTAATTTATTGTATACATACTATTTCAAAATAACTAGGGGAGCTGATTTGTACTGTTTTCAACACAAAGAAATGATAAATATTTGAGATGATGGATATCCCAATATCAAAATATCACTTTGTCCCACACAAACATATACACTTGTTATGTACCCATATAAAGTAAAACTGAAAAAAGAAATACAAAATAAAAGGGCCTATACATCTTTCTATAGGTGAAGTGGGAGCTTGGGTGTAGGAGAATTACATTTTTCTTTTGTTGTTGTTGTTCTGCTGTATTCTGGCATGGATTAAATATGGTAGAAGATGTATTTTTCTTGTGAGCTGTATTTTTATTGTATGTCAGTATTGAAGACCTATCCCATAAGAATATTGGAATCCTGCTGTTCTCAACAAATCAAACTACACATTAGGATTAGCCAGGCATAGTGGCTCATGCCTGTAGTCCCAGATACTCAGGAGGCTGAGGCGAGAGGATTGCTCTTGAGGTTACTGTGAGCTGGGAGGCCACACCAATCTACCCGGGGCAACAGAGTGACACTCTGCCTAAAACAAAAGAAACAAAAAACCCTAAATATTATGGTAAAGACATACATTATCTCTGTCTATAGAAAATAAATTATTTTACAGACATGGCATTTTGAAGAGGAAAATCATGATAATTTTCTACTGGAAATGAAATAGTATAAAATTCAGAAAAAGAACATTTCTTCACAAAATGGAATACTTCAATAGAAATTCTGAATTCAAGTTGATATAATAAAATTAAAAGTTAGGAAAAATCACATTTCTGAATTCTAGTAACATAGCTGTCTACTGCCTCACAGCTGAGGGTCTTTATCGACATCCTGAACAGGGCCTAAAGGTTGGGGGCTACATATTGCATTTCTATTCCCTATTCCCAGAAAACAATTATCTGCCCATTATACCCGGACCCAAGTTGGAATCTAGACCTAGATTTCTGAACAATATCACTGTATGTGAAACTTGATGCTTTTGATTAGATGCTGCTGTGAAAGGTTATCTTATCAAACTAATAAATGAACTGCTGAGCAAGCTGCCAGACTCTGGCTGGAAATGGCTTTTGCCCCCTGGCTCAATTACAAACCACCCAATAGGAAGGCAGAAAGGAAAGCTACAGGTGATTAATTGATTGCAATGTCACTGCCAGCAAGTTAACTCTCAGGGCCCTAAATGTAAGTTGACACTGTAAATGAGAATAGGGGAGAAACAAAACAGGATGAAAGCTATCAGACTATAACAGAGAACAATTGAGAAACAAGAGGGGCCTCAATTAAAGAGGACAAGGACATGCTTCCAGAGGAATACGGCGTCACCATTTAATTTGATAACTGCTTCTGCCTTGGCCCATCCTTTTCTCTGTATTCTCTAACATAGAAATTCTAGCTTATGGAGAAATAGATTCCCCAAAGAAAAGTACTTGAAAAATACATGTAGAAAGATTTGAGTTTCATTAACACTTTTTAAGAGTCATATATTCTGTGATGTACAAAATAATAAATGGTCAGGCTCCGAAGAGAGAGATCTTTCTCCACTTCCCCACAAATAGAGTACGGAGGCAGCGGACTAGAGTTTTGTTCTGCAAAGGAGGTCCTTCTTCATGCATTCCCATTTATACTTAAAATGAAATCTATTTTCCAAACAGCAGTCAGATCAATGAGATCTGCCTACTGAGTAATTTGGTTATCAATATACGGAGACATTTAGAACAATAACCAAAAGACAAAAAACAGGAGAAATGAGAAGACAGGGGAAGAAAAGGGCTCAAAGCAAGGTTAGAATTCTGTGAAAAGCAGAACCGTAGAAGGGATGTGTTAAAAGCCATTCATAACAGGAGATTTTTTTACAACCTGGACATAATGGTGAGGAAGCTGTCAAAGAAACTGCAAAAGATAGCATCAATGACAAAAAAGGGGAAAGAAAAAGATTCAAAATACAAAGACGAGGTAGAAATCCTGAGAACAGAAATTCAAACTCCTATTATAGGGATTACTAGGAACTGAGGTTGCTGCATTCTTCTGATGTCCATATATCAGCTCAAGTTTTGACAAGTGAAGCAGAACAAAAACAAACAAACAAAAGGAAATAAGCTCTCCACATCGCGATTAATATATTCAGATCTAAGTACCCCAGAGTATAAGGCTGTCTGTGAACATTTATCAGACACCAGATTTGTTAGGGAATGAAAGAGAATCAAACCACCTCTTTAATCCGGAGCCAATGAAAAATTAGGGACACTGCTGAGAAAGAAAGACTCCGAAAAAGGAAATCTGGCTCAGATATACTTCAGTTAGAGGTTTTCAGTGGAGGAAAAACCTTTCCCATCATTAATACTACAGTTACTTTAAATATTTTTTGGGCCTAAAGTTAGTTATTCCTTTTTAACACAAAATAATTTAAATAAGCAATTTTATTTCATATTAATATGAGGTACATAAAAAATTGGAAAAAATTAAAATGATAGCATAATATATTTCTTACCTAATGTTATGGGTATATGTTATTTTATATAATATGAACAATCAGCATTTCATCTTGACTGTGCACTATGCAATTAGTATATAACCATGACTTTGCACAAAAGTCATTTACAAACAAATCTGTCATCTCATTGCAATGTGGTTATTAGTAAGTTCTGACTTTTACCATATAAGCCATGACTAAAACTGTTCTAAATATTGAGGAATAGGATGATCAATTCTTTACCGTATTTATTATACTAATTTTTTATTGTAAATATTCATTTTTTTGTTTTTTTAAATTATGCTTTTAATTTTTTTCTTAACAATTTTTTTATTAAATCATAACTGTGTACATTAATGCTTTTGTGGGGTACAATGTGCTGATTTTATATACTATTTAGAATGCTTACATCAGACTGGTTGACATAGCCTTCACCTCACTTGCTTAATTATTGTGTTAAGACATTTATACCCTACTCTTAATAGATTTGACATGTACCCTTGCAATATGCACTATAAGTGAGGTCCCACTGATTACCCCCCCTCTACCCAGCCTCCTCCCTCCCTCCCCTCACCGGTTCCCTTCCCTCCTTCACCCTAGGCTATGCTTTTGTTTTATCTTTCCTATGAAGTGTGAGTGATTATATATATATTGGTTTCATAATAGTACTGAGTACATTTGATACTTTTTCTTCCATCCTTGAGGTACTTTACTAAGAAGAATATGTTCCAGATCCATCCATGTAAACATAAAAGAGGTAAATATTTAAATAAATATTTTTATAGTTTCCATATACAAATTCTTTCAGACATAGAAGGTAAAAATTTGTGTTAGGCACATAAACACTGTATCTCAGAAACTTTGTATTTAATTAATTAGTAACAATGACCTCTATACAATTTAATTATACTATTGCTTTATGAGAGACCATTTTTCAAGAAAAATAATCTATTCATTGTATATTTCACACCAGGGGAAGAACCTTTAATGATAGATTCATTACTGATTTTTTTCATAGTATGTTGCACAAATAAGATTTATATTTACCAAAGAAAAATTCATTGACTATATCATCTATAAAAGGATTTAACAATGTTATGACAAAAAGATATTAAGATGACTATCAGATGACTTTCAGATTAATGTTCAGCGTTTGTTTGATATTCATTAAAATCTGGTGTGCATAATAATGTGGTATATATGAAAGTAGAAAAAAAGTCTTAATTTGCTTCTTTTTGTAGCACATCTTTAAAAAAAATTGTTATATGTCAGTGACATATGGGTATTATATGAAAAAAATATAGAAAAGAAAGAAAAATGTAGAAGAGACAAGTATTATAAAACAGTTAAAATTATTAAAATTTTATAATTTATTTTGCAAATGTTCTAGTCCTAATATGTATATATGTACATATGTGTGTGTTACACATTTAAAATAATATCATTACGTGGCATAAAAAAATAAAATTGGATTTTTTAAAATGAAATAGATAGTGAAAGAAACTAAAGATCTTCTCATGATCATATATATACAAATTGTAAAAATAGCTTTTGATATGTTTTCTCCTAAGTCTATCCAATTCCTAGTTAATTACAAGATACATGTACTTCATATCTTTGAATATTATGTTGATTTTATTTTAAGTGATTTTATATACATTATTACTTTTAATCATGACAGAAATAATTTTATTAGTTATATTTAAATGAAATAATATTTTTATCATAGAGAAGGGTTATTTTACCATAACCCTTGACATTGTCAATGTATTTTTGACAAAGACCAAATGTAAAATTTAGCTTATTTAATTTGTTTGTTTCTTATGATCCATTTAACATCAAGGATAAAAAGAAAAATTGAGGCAAAAAGCCATTTCTTTAAAAATGACATTGGAAACAGGTTTGACAAAGATTCTCTTTTTTCTTTTATTTTTAACTGACAGATAATAATTGTACATATTTGTGGGATAAAGATTTCAATGTATGCATCCAATGTATAATAATCAAATCAGGGTAATTAGCAAATCAATCACCTCAAACATTTATCATTTCTTTGTATTGTTAACATTCAAAATCCTTCTAACTTTTTGAGAATACACAATAAATTATAGTAATTGTCACCCTGCAGTGCTACAGAGCATCAGACATCATTTTTTAAATCTAATAGTAATTTTGTATCTGTTAACCAACCTCTTCCCATCTTCCCTTCCCCTCTACCTTTCCTAGCCTCTAGTACCCACAATTCTACTCTCTACTTCCATGGACTCCATTTATTTATATAGTTTCCACATAGGAGAACATGAGATGTTTACCTTCTGTGCTTGACCTACTATTCTTCCAGTCCCATCCCTAGAGCTGATTCTTAAACTAAGTATTTGTTTTTGTATCATTCAGAAACATTTAACCCTCAAAATTAAATAAAAATATTCTACATGCTTTATTTGCCAAATACTTTTGTAAGCACAGGAGTAGACCCCAAAATAAATATAAATCTCATAAAGATAGCCAACTCAATTAAAAAAAAAATTGGACTATTGCAAAGTGGGTAGAAAGGAGTAGGTGGTAAGTAGTTAAGTAGGTAGGTAGCAAGATTTAAGTAAGGAGCTCATTTGTATGAAAACAAAATAAAAATTGAGTTCAAAAACCAGCAACAGCAGAGTGTGATGCATTCTAGGAAATGAAAGACCTCTTCCCACCACAAGCTAAATTGCTGCTTAGAGCATCAATTCCATGAGGCAGGATTTTTTTCTGTACTGCCAGATATCAGGTATTTATTTAATACTTAATATGCATTTATTAAGTAACGTTTGAATTGAGGTATGATTAGAGAGTAGACATATTGTTTAGAAATAGAAGATAGCAATTAATCCTATAATTGTAGACCTAAAATATAGCCCATGAGAGTTTTTCATGAGAGTTTTTATTCCCCTTCTCCACATAATGCTAGATCTACAGGCAATGTTGAGGTTGTTAGCTGTCAAAAAATGTTGTTATATATTAAAAAAAGCTAGTGGGAGTTTTTCTCTATTCTTTTTCCTTGGAGACTTATTTTTTATTTTAACCTAATGAATTCTTATTTTATAAATGAAATTACTATGAGCCTCTTCTAACAGTACAGGGAGCAAGGTGGAATCACATCCACCGGGTATTTGTTCTTTATGTACTATCTCTTGTCAGTAATTGAGTTTTCCATTTAGTGTTTCATATCTGGGATTGTGTACCAAAAATTATATATTTTCTGAATTATCCTTTGTTTCTTAAGTCAGAGTTATAAGAAGACTTTATCTCTTTTTCCTGTTTTAAGTATTTTATGTTATCTAGAAAGCCTGCCTATGGAATGCAGTGGTGAAAACCTTAACTCAAATAAATACCCTTACCAATTTATATTTTAGATGTGTTCTGTGAGTGTGCTTCCATGGACATAAAAACATTAAACAATTTTTATGGCTAATATAGGGATAGTTACAAAGCACTTATAAGGAATAAAATGATATTATTTACCATCATCAAAGTTATGTATCCATCCAATACAATCCAACTCTCTAAGGAAATTTATAACCAATAATTTGAGCATACAGCTGAAGTGCCAGTGCTGCTTTATAACTTCTAACTCTAGAAGTGACCCTAGAAAGTAGAGGCTGCTATAGTGAGCAGGTCAATTTTTCACTGTGTCATTGCAATTGCCTTGATGTGCGACTGATTAGATATACTGGGGTGCCCAAATATGTGTATACATTTTTAGCAATCTTGCTGAAAGTAAAATGGATCATTCCAAAGAAGTGTATGAATTGCAGGTAAAATGGATGTGTGTAGCCTGTTTAGGTACACTTGACCAGTAATTGAACCTTCAATTCAACTTCAAAAGAAGTTAACACATAGATAGCATCTCTTAAAATGTGCATACATTTTTTGGCATCCTCTGTAAACACCCTCCACACAGACACATATATACAAAGAGTGGGAGAGAGAGAGAGAGATTTACTGCTTGCCTTCTGTATCTCTGGGTTCCTCATTTGTGAATTCAACCAACCATTGTTTTAAAATATTTTGTTAAGATGGATGATCATGTATATATTGAAAATGTACATGCATTTTCTCCTTGTCATTATTCCCTAAACAATACAGTAAGACAGCTATTTATATAGAATTTACATTGTGTATTTTAAGTGATCTAGATATGATTTAAGCATATTAGAGTGTAAGCATAGATTATCTACAAATATTACATCATTTTATATGAAAACATTTAAAGAGCCAAGGGTTTGGTATCTAACAGAAGGACTTGGAATCAATCCCTCACAGATCCGGAGATACTGAAGAATGCCACACTCTCTCTCTATGTGTATATATTTATATGTATATAGACAACATACATACATTTTTATGTTTATACACATATATTATACCTCATAACTATATCTTCGTTTTATTAAAATTGTAGATGGTCAACATATTCTCAGTCATATTTTACTGCTTACATGCCAATGTTTAGCCCCTCTTGGAGTTTATTTAAGGCTTTAATTTGCCTTCTCAAACTCTCAAATTCTAGGAAGAACTAAGCCTAAATGTAAATATAGGATTTCCACCTTATTGGCCATAATTGGATTAGGGATAAGGTGCATCAATGTGATTTAAAGGAAAAGTTTAACTCAGGTTAATTAATTATAGTTATACATAATTATACATAAATTTTTCTGTTGTCATCATACTTGGATTGAGCAAATACCAACAAAGTGTGAAGAAAAAAAAAAACACTAAATGGTCTGAACTTCAGATTATGCCTCTTTGATCATTATATACTTGGGCCATTTTTTTTTAATTTGTGTCAATGCAGCTTATAATGAAAAAGCAATAAATTATCAATAATTAACAGATTACAAATTTATTCTATTTCAAGCAAAATTAATTGCTAAGTTTCAAGCCAATGCCTAGATAGAGGTAGCTTTGCTTGTCTAATAATTCCTTTCACATTTGAATCTGATATCATATATACAGATCATATTGTTATATTCTATGAGGGTATTAGTGTAAGTATATAAATCTGGGGAAAATGTACTCCCCTACAAACCTCTTTTTGCTTTATTGAAATGCTGCTTAAAATTAGCTTACTCTTCTAAATATGGGAGTTTTTTGTCATACAGAGAGATAAATCACATATGAATATAATATATAGAATTAAAAATAAACACAGTATGTTTTATGATTTTTAAACTACCAAATCTAGGACTCATGATTATCTTTGCATATCACTCAAAAATGATAGAAATAGACATTGATTTGAACAATGAATACAGTGATTGGCTAGTTTAATAAAATGTCCAGAAATAAAATGAGCTACAGAATGGTGAACCAGTCATTCTATAGTGTTACTAAATACTCTGATTTTTTATTTCTATGTGTACTTGTCCATAAATAGTTTTAGCTCTATCTTTCAACAGAGAATGACATCCAGGGTCAGTTATGTTCTTTCTCATTCACAGGAGAGAGGGGTAGCTTTCCAATTGTTCATTGTTAAGATAAAATCTCTATGAGGATCTAACACAAAGATTTACGTATAATCTGTGGGCCTTAATTTAATCACATTGTTCTTTTCCTTTTTAGTCAATTACGGAAAACAGACCAAAGCAGATCATTCCTGAAACTTAGGGTGGGACAACATCCCCTGATGTAAATGGGTGACACCAAGGAAGACGTTCTATTAGAAAAGAGGTAAATGGATCTTGGGTAAGAAGCGAACAATCTCTACTATTGTTTGATATATCCAGCAATATACATCATATGGTTTTTATTTTAGCATTGAAAGTAGTTCATCCCTGATGTCTAGAATTACATCTAAATTCACTATAAGTATTTTAGTTAGGTGATGTAGAAAATTTAAATACCTACTGATTATGGAAGGCTGAAATATAAATACTATATCTATCAGTAGGCTAGTTAGTGATAAATGTGAAGAAAATTGCTTTGTAGACATTTTATTATGTCAAAATTAACATAACAATATTAACCATTTTATTGCATATTTTAAATAAACTTTATTTCATATGTGGTATCATTTATTTTTATAGAGATATTTTCAAAATAAATTATTATTTAAGAGATTCATATGAGTATTTCAGCAGAAGGTAGCAAAAATAATTACATTCTTGCATTTATAAGCCAGGATGGCTAATAGAGAATTTATTAAAATGTTAGAAAAATTATCATCAGTATAGCACATTTGAATAATTTTAGAATAAAAGCTGTTGTGTTTTTACTAGTTTTACTAAAGAGAGAGGTTTATAAAGACACTGTATCTAAACATTGAAAATTCTGGCACTGTTTAAGAAATAACATTTGATATTCTGAAGCTATGCCAAACCCAAAATATTGTTTAGCTGTTTACAAAAAAGATGCATTTAAATTGTTGCTGTCCACCAGCCTACTTAGTCGGTGATGCAGAGGCAGCACCGCAGATGAAATGATTGATTTGAAAAGGGAAGACTGAGGCTCTCTCTGGCACTCAGCAACTACCCATCTTTACTAAGATTCTTATATACCCCAAATCATCAGATAACAATATCCAAGAATAAAGAACACAAAAGGTAACAAAAACTGTCATAAAAATTCCTTGTCAGCATTAATGCAGCAAAGCACGTACATACCTTTCTAAACTAAGGATATCCTGCTTGGAGAGAAACAACAATGGAGATAAACCACAAAAGTGCTGGGTTGTCTGTTCTGTTTGCCCACTTCCCCTACTTCCCTATATGATTAACTGAAAGTTATTATGTAAATTGAGGTAGGGAACAAAGTGCAACAGTCCAATGCCCCAGGAATATGATCAGTCCCCAGCTGCCACTTGGCGGGGCCCTCTGGCACATTCTTTCCTTTAGGGTGTAACTGCCTGTGTTTTTCAGCAAGGCCACTT